>JAQIXQ010001327.1:0-15527 GCA_034700485.1 Pseudosinella alba | reverse complement strand
AATTTGACATGTTTATCTGCAGGGGATGACGGGGTAAGGATTTGTAACAATGACCCAGACTCTGTTGACTTTGCCTGCATTGCGAATGCCAAAAGTAAGAAGGACAATTTCCATTACTTCGTTGGAAAAATATATATATATATTTGTTAATATTCGTAAATATATGTTTTTCGCACTGAAGTTGATCTCCAGTCAGCACTCAAGGAAAAGTGCAGTCATTGTGACGCACTCTGCGAGGACATTGCATACAACTATGAAACCACTTTTGCAAGGCTTCAACCCAGTTCCGAGTTATGGGGGGATATTGATCCCGATAAACATATTTATGGACCGCCAGATTGGTAATATAAACATATTATCATGATTTCCATGTTATGCTTATTATCCCATCTCCTGGCATTAAAAAACTAGTTATTTTTCTTTCTTTATTTAGGGCTGAACATAAAATGTCTGTGATTCACATATTTTTTGGGAGCGACACCACCGTCCCCAAGTACCGGAAACGATTGTATGGGACAACGGATTTAATTGGTTTGATAAAAAATACAAGTTTGGAATTGGTTTTGGATTGAGCTTTCCATATACAATGTTGACTGAATTTCTATAGCCAATGTTGGAGGGATTCTTGGACTCTGTTTGGGTTTTTCAATCCTGAGTGGAATCGAAGTGATTTACTTCCTCACTCTCCGACCCTTCTGGAAATATTGCAGAAGGAGGCAAACAGGAGGACGGAATAATTCCGGCCCAAGAACACTGCTCAAATTTATCAACATATTTAATCGTAACGGTGCCAACAGAGTAATTCGATTTGACCCAAATTCTCTCCCGGTATACAAAAAGGGATATGGCGGGAGTCAACCGAATGGGGGAGGAGGAAGTGGCTTGGACAGGGATGGAGGGAAAAGTTGGTGAATAATGATGAGGATTCATATCTCTGAAGACGTCGTTAGTTTGCTAGGTTTGTGAACCGTTTTTGACATGACTACTTAATTCATTGAAATAAATTGAACACTTATTAAGCCATTACTAAACTAGCATCACGCGTACTAACCCTAAGTCAAGTATTTTAAAGAAAAAAATTGAACTGGAATATATATTTTTTAAAATTCTATCCGTCACTGATCGTGAGTGTTTTGAACAATGCTTTGAAACACTCCGAACCACGTATACACACGTGAATAAAAGAATATTAACCATGCCCATGAACATGAAATTTTTGTCGAGCAATCACCAAAGTTGCACTCATAGCCACTCAAATAAAATTGGAATCACTTAAATTACGTAATATGATTACTATAGGACATATAATATGATACTTTAAAAATCCACAAGTATTCAATCTCTTTTCAAAATATGAAAAGAGAATGAATCGACGAAACCCAACTAATCGTGAAACACGCGTGACGATGACGATAATCGATTTTGAAAATCTCTAGTGTAAAATCCAGCACTTGACAAATTCCAGTGGAATTACATAATTAGAAGTGCAGAGAAAAGGCTCCATCCGGTCTACTTGAAGTTTATGTCTCCAATAAATTGCGAAGTTTACATGCATGTGGTCGCCAGTATTGCAAATCCGCCGTAGGAATTGATTATGCAAGTTATATTAAATGCAGAGAAATGAATAACTCAACAAACATTTTAATTCTGTTCGTTTATGTCCTTGTCATCGGAATTTTATCCGTACCAGGGACGAAAGCCTGCAACAAACCCCGTGAGTATGATTTCATTAAAATTTGGATATTTATTAGTGCTTTGACAATAAAGTATAGTTTATTTTACTATTTCTCAGCTCGTCCATGGATACCATTAAACATCCCGATCCCTCGACCTCCAGCCGCAGCCGCATCAGCGACTAGGGCTGCATGTCCACAAGCAACCGTTGGATGTATTACATGTAGTACAGCCACCCAAGGACAATGCGATTCAGTTTCTCTATGCTTTGAAGCAGCGATCGTTGCCACTTGTCCTGCTACTTGCCAGTGTGCTCCAGCTTGTGGGCCAATTCACCTTTTTGTCGCACAGCAGGTGGATAAATAAAATTCAAGTCAATTGGATTTAATGACATCGTCTTCATTTTACCTCAGGAAATATTTTTCCATTTTCATTTCGCATAATGTGTCAAATGTTCGCATACATAATATAATAGGCATACCATATCAGAAACGGCTCGTCACGGGTGAAGCATAATTTTGCAATTGTAAGCAGTTTAGTTAAAATGGTGTTTACAGACAGACACTTGAGCGAATGCAATACATTGAATATGATTTAGAAATTTGGGCTAGGTATACGGGAAAGCCTTGATCGATCCCAATTAGGACACATGCCGTTACTAATCACTCTTATGGCACAAATATATTCAGCTATGAACTCCAAACTGGAAATAATTAATCCTCCCAGCAGCAGGCTAAAAATCACAATGATGTTCCCATTCAAAGATGCGCTAATTGGAGATCCGTCACTTTGATCTGACGATGAACTGCCTCCGCTCATCTTTGACTTAGAAATATTATCCACAATGCTGGTCCACCTATCCACAATCCCGGACTCTTTGAAGCGTCCCAGCCTGAGTAGAAATTGCGGGGGAACAAAACCCTTAAAGTTGACATGATATAAAGCTTGAAAATACATTTCCTTTCCCAACCCACCCTTGTCTCCAATATGATGGGAGTAGTTAAAAGCCACATTTGATTTTAGTACGAGGGCCGTTGTCTGATCGCATTTGCTCAGTAACTGGAACAAATACTCCTTTTCTTTTATCTGATACTGCTTATCAATATATTTCACCATCCGATGCTTTTCCAAACTGTGAACTTTCGTTGGGTCAAAACTCGGGTTTTCGATTTTGTATCGTCCTACCAAGGACGGAATAAAGTTGGTGGGATGTAAATCACTGTGATTGTATACCATTTCAATAAGTTGTACTTCTTCTTTACTCTCATAGTAGTATGTCAAGCTATGCCGCTGATAGTCAGTAGTCAGTACATGGACAATATCAGACGTTACTACTTTTAATGTTTCAAAATCTGACCAACTGTGCTTTCCCCTTTTCAATCCCAGTTCATTTAGAGAAGTTTGATTTGCAAAAACCTGGAGAAAATTGCGATAAAGAAAAAAATGAAGTATATGTTCGTCGGAGCTGGTAGCGTATGTGGTGATGCCATCTTCAATCAAGTGTTGAAATTTTTCATACGGGACTGGTTTCCTGGGTGCTACCATATTGTAAACGTTATTATTTTTGTAGGCATTGCTTAGCAAAATGGCTGCCAAAAGAAATGATCCAACTAATATTCTGATGGGATCACCTTGTTGGGACAGAAATGTGTTTCCGGGAAATGGGTCACCTTGCTCCACCAGAACTTTGAAGAGGGAAAGAAATCTACTGGAGACTGAAATACTATGTCTGGCATTTGTACCTCTGCTTGTTAACTGCTTCCAGCTTATTACAAGAGCAATTAGGGATGTTCCGATGCTAATCCAAATGAGTGAATCATACACATTGACAAGGTCTATAAACGCGTATGTCTGGGTCCCTCTTTGTCCGCAAACGACAAATTGGTAACCATTTAGAGAACTGGGAATAGAAAGGGGCAAAAATATTTTACGATTTCGAAACAGTTGGAGTTCCATTATCGGTTTCATTTTGTTAATGTGACCTGACTTTCTGAAGATGTATGACTTATCGGTTTCCGGATACAGGATCCCGTTCACACAAATTAGCTCTTCCAAAGTGCCCTTGTCGCGGAATATCATGTAACTGTAGTTCATCATAATGGAGGTCATCATGTTAACGACAATGTGGGCATTTATCTTTTCCATTGCTTTTGAAGGCTCTATATCGTTTTGTGATGAATAGTACTGGTCCCCATGAGTGAGAGGTTTCTTGCATTGATCACGCTCCTTGTATAAATTGCTAAAGCGTAACTTCCACAAGATGTTCCCATTCCATCCATTCCAAATCAACTCGTAAAGGGTTGCCAGTTTCCAAGAACCGTCTTCGGAGAAGAAGTTTTGCCCTTCTGCAGGCAATCTCTGCAGCGAAATGCCAGGAGTTATGTGACTAAAAGTCATTGAGGTAAACGTGTCACTTTCCGTCCCAATCATTTCAGATAAAAAGAATCCCTTGTTTTGAACATCATGCCCCAGCCCAACGAATTTGTTTCCCGTGTTCTCCATCCACGTTTCTATAATAAGCTCTGGAGCATTGGAAGTTACAACCAAAATGTGAATGATTGGAATTAAGGTAGGCAGAACCTTCTGAAAATCAATCAACTCCAAGTCAGACACGTTTCTTTGGTAGTGCCATTGGCAGCT
Source organism: Pseudosinella alba (assembly GCA_034700485.1). Taxonomy (NCBI): domain Eukaryota; kingdom Metazoa; phylum Arthropoda; class Collembola; order Entomobryomorpha; family Entomobryidae; genus Pseudosinella; species Pseudosinella alba. Next base: position 11,213 of record JAQIXQ010001327.1, on the reverse strand, counting down.
TGTGTGGCGATTGTACAATATGTTTATTTGCGAAGAGTTCCTTCCAATTATAAATTGGGGCACCCTTCGGGAATCTGGTGGGAAAATATCCACCAATACCTCGCAATTCCATGGTTTTGAGGTTGATGCATATTTGAAGTAGTCGATCTGGGCACATCGTCTGGTAAATGTTGTCCCTGCATGGGAGCCCGGCGTGTGGTAGAATAGACACTGGGAAATGAGATCCTCCTGACTACGATTTTGTTGACGGGGTTCAAACATCCATTCCAAGCTTGGCCCATACCAATATGTTGTATAAGGTAGATCATCAATGACGACGAGCATTAGTTTCCGGACTATAAGAGGTTGTATTACGCTTACGAGGTCGACGTCCATTGGGTTGGTGACGAACGTGAGACAGTTTCCCTCTCCACGTAGTTGGAAATTGCTGAGGTCAACGGCGCTGTTGTTTAGTGACCACATGGAGGACCAGTCGTTGGACAGTTGCCTGAGATCCTCGTTGTTATGAGGTGTGTATACGTGTCCAGATTTGTACAAGGCTTCATCCAACTTTTTATCGGAGTTGGATACCACATCCCGCTTCAGTAGTAAAACTACCGTCAACCAAAACAGCAAATAGTTGGGGTCTCTTTTTAATGACATTTTATGATACAATTTGTATATTTTTCAAGGTCTTAAATTCGAATTGTTTATGAAACGTTCTGAAAAAGGATAAGTTCAGGACAGATTTAAGCGCTTGGCAATTTGTATTTAACGATAAGTTAATTGTACAGGGTGACTGTATTTATGTTGCGATTTACGGACATACGCAAATGATACTTTGCGGAGAATTATTTAGCCCCCTAGTAAATACTCCATCTCATATTTCACAATGTCAGTGTCAGAAGGGAATTTCATCGCATACGTGGATTTTCCTAGTACGCAATTCGACACTGTTGTAAGCAATGTTCCGTGGAGGAACTTATGGAATTTACCGAAAATGGCCAATATATAATTGGATTAAACATTCTCATTCGATATACAAGTTTAAGATACTTTGCACTTACATGACATACTTGACATTTATGAGCTACAAAAAGCCCAAGTCGATTTAGGCTTACTTTCAGCAATCCAATTTTTTTGTCCCTGCGGGATTCCAGGATTGACGTCACTCATCGTCTACATCCTAGGTTGTAGCTAATGCTCGATATCAATCCATAAAAGCAAATGTTAAGTTTTCTCTTTAGGAGAATCTTGTCAATATAATTGATATATTGGAAAAGCATATCGTTGTAAATATTGTCTATCCATGTTGTAATAGAATTCACACATTAAGTGACTTTGAGAATAATTGAAGAGTTTCTGAACCGAACAGGTGACATTCGAGTTTGGCAAATGTTACTTAAATCGTTGTATGTCACCTTGGTTTCAGGACTGACGTGTATAAAAAGTCCACTTTTAACTCCTTAGTTATTCCCTTATTAACTTGCGACGAAGTCCAAGTTCTTGATGATATGCAATGCAGTAAGTCCATGTGTGTGTGTGTGTATCCAACCGATAACTTGAGAACGAAGTCCAGTAATTTAATTCCGTTTTCAGCTATCGATAGTCATGAAAAATTGTAGGTTCGAGTTCGAAGATGGGCAATTTTGGACATGTGGAAGTAGGTCAAAGGTCAAAATTATAATTTACATTGTCGTAAATACAGACTTGTAATACTCCAACGTCACTTCAATTCTGTTGGCAGCTATCGATAGCCATGAAAAATAGTAGTTTCAAGTTCGAAGATGTAATATAATATTGGATAACATGAAGTAGGTCAAAGGTTAACGTCAAAATTTCGTCATATGACAGTGGCAAGTAGCACATCATTCGAAAGGATTTATCATACTGATTCCAAATATGAATGTTACACCGATAATTAAGGAAATCGTCGTTAAATATTTAAAAATTCCATCATCGGTGATTTAGTGCGGAAACAGTTATTTCATACTCTTGTTCCAAATGATCTAGTCTTAAATAGTGTTTGAACCAGGCGGAGATTAAACGGAAAAAAATCAGTCGTATACTATATTATAAATACCTATGTACTGGAGCAAGTTATCTTAAATGTCTTGGTACAGTTTAATCTAAATTGGAGAAATGTGTAACCAGGAACACGTAGGCAATCTATTATCCGAAAGGGCTCAACATAACCCTGTGGAATTTAGCTAAAATGAATGTCAGTATTATATTTCCCAACCTGATGCATTGTCAAAATCATTCTCGCAGATAAATGATATTTATTAAGATGAATGATATATGCAATTTTTCAAACGCAACAAACAATAAGAAAAAGGAATGACATTATGCCAATAAATAACATATATTTGCAGTTTACAGTATAGAAATAAACATCAGAATTTTAAAACAGGGAATGTATAGTTTACCCAGATGAGTATTTTCTTGCTGACTTGAGCCACAAATATGTGATTCACTTAGGACGACCCGATGATCATTTAAATAATTGAATATCCTGCTCAAATTTTACGCTAATGTTTCATGCGAACTCCACATGACTTGCTTTGCGCCTTTTGTTGAACAGTTTCCATGGTCGGGTTCCAGGATTTGTATTGATCCGACGGAATAAATTGTTGAAGAGGAGGAAAGATTCTGTCATGTTGAACAGTGTGTCAATTATTTATCAACCAAGAGGTTAGCTTTTTAATGCGGGTTTTCTGTATATAAAACTCAACTGAAACGAGAAAAGGAACACAGGGAAGGCATTATTAGTGTATACATTCCAACTCGGATGGGTATTTTCTGATAGGGAGAAAGGAGGCAAAAAAGAAAAATTAGAAAACATGTGATATCAATTTTTATTAATAATTAAACTCTTCCACTTTTAACTAAATCGTAATTTATAGGAATGTAAATTGAGAATAATTTATCTAACGGGAAAATATGTTGTTTGATTTGTGTTGTAATGTAATCCAAGAGAAGCATTACAGCCATTTCTTCAAAACGAAAATTATTCTGGTTGACATTTCCTTTTTCTTCTCGATCGAAACAAAAAAAAATATTTAGCTAAACTCGTTTTGTAAGGACATATTCCTCTTATGATTTGCCCGTTCGATAAAAATTTCTGTTTAAAAACGAATAATTATTAATATGTTTTGACTTGGGTTTAGGTCAATGCAATAAGAGATGTTTTTTTTTATAAAGCTTCATGTTAAGTTTTATTAACGTAAGTTTAAATTAAAGTAAATTGTATTTGCATTAATTGTATAACGACAAATATTTTTTGTTTCTAAAATAGTTTATATGTCAAAGAGAATTGTAGATACCTAGCACGAGTCCCACATAATAATATGCAATGACTGATTAAATGGGAATCGGTTTTCTGAAATTATTTATCATTGATCAAATTGATATACCTACATATTAAATTGATCAACTACTCAAATAGTGGCAACATGCGCCCATCCACCGTTCTCAAAAATATATAATAAAAGAAATTCACATCCGATCCCCTATCCAGCGGATAAAAATTTCCACATGTGAAGGTACAGGGCTTATTGATTTCAAGCTTCATGTGGATTAGCTTACCCTAAACGTTAACCCCACTACCTCCCAAATTGGAACCACCAGTAATTGTACCATCCTGTGCAAATAACTGTAACCTCTTGCGAATCAAGGCCATACTCCGTCTGTCCACTTCCGTGGTGCACATCAATACGCAATACATCAAAAAGCCCGAGACGTATGAGAAGAGAGGCGTCAGCAAATAAATGTAAAATGGGAACAAGTGAATGCCCTTGAAAGTGAGTAAGTTACAAGTGACAATGATAACGAACCCAACTCCCATAAAAATAGCGATTAGGGATGCCACAGCTTTGTTAAGTATTTTAAAAACAAGTTGAAGCGCAGAAAGTCGGTGCAAAAACCCGATATCATTTATACCTGGCGGGGGAAAACCTTGTAAGATCTGGATGGCTTTGAGTAGCGTCTCCAACCAAAACAAAACCATGACCGAGATAAATGATAAAAATCTGCAGCTTTCCATTGTACTAACAAAACAAAGGATAAATCGTGCAGTAAAAACAAGCGAATGAACTGAGAACTGACAAATAGGGAGGAGGAAAGGGGGACTGGTCTCTGCTGGACATATTTTTAGAACTGGTAAAAACATTGGCACTGCATAGGAGAATGGGTCCAAATCCGTGAGGAGAAATCCGACAGTTGTAACAAATGGGAGGAGGAAGAAGGCCAAAACCCTCTTCTTTTCAAGGAAGACCAACTGCCGCCAGAAAATATCATGCGATCATATGGGCTCCTTCACGCACCTTCGCTTGGCCCAACATGGACGCGTCTTCCGAGCTGAGCGTCCTTATAATTACAAAACAATTAATTTAATTTATAATTTATTTCAAAAGATAAATTACAATTGGAATTAATTACCACAGGGAAGGGCTAACTGCTTCAGGTTGACCGTGGCATAGATCAGCGTGTCCACATTTATTATGATCACTGCGACTAAGCTGCAAACAAGGACACAGACTGCAGCCAGTGCACAGCAGATTATTTGTTGGGGTCTTCCAACATCATCTGGATGGAATATGACATCCAAGCAGGATCCCAATGCAAACAGGCAGATGACTACGAACACATTGAAACACCAGAGCCAGTAGGAGGAGTTGGGCAACCTGCCATCGACTTCTTGCTTTTGAGGGTTCCATTCCAGGATCATGGGGACCCGAGAATTTATGAAGCCGATGAACTTGCTGTGGAGCTCGAAGGCTTCCGACGTGTAGAACCTTTTTTTGTAAATATATTTGAACTGGTTGAGACTAGTGATGGAATTTCTTTGAAGCCTTTGAAAGCCAGTTGGATACTAAAATGATGATAAATTGTATTATTATTCATTTAACATAAAAGTATGCATTCGTTCCCTTTCAGCATTATAGCATTTATACCATTCTATGCGCCTGCCATAAAAATGAATTTAAATTTTCATGTTGGATAAACTTCCTGGGACTTAAGCAAGTTAGAAAAAAATATATCAATAACTCGATATGGGCGGATTATTGAAGACTATGAAAAATATTATCTATTTAAGATTTATGGAAATTGAATTTTATTCTGATATCTGCGGGAATGAGGAAATGGGAAAGTTGCTATGACTTGATAATATCAAGTTGATATTCAGATTAGCATTTGATTGTCAATGTATTAGTAGACCTCTATATATCAGTCTGATTACCAATACTGATGTCGAGTTGAACATTTTGAGCACTTTCTTTAAAGAAGAAACATGTCAAGCACAAAATAACATATTTTTTAAAGCAAATCATTTTTATTTTTATTTGAGAGGAAAATATCGTTTGCAAAATATTCACATGCTAAGAAATTTGCTTTACATGTATAGAAGCTGGACAGGCCAAGCATAGACTACAAGTAAAAGTTTCAGACCCGATTTTAAATGCCAATTTAAATTATACCTTGTCCAGAATTACGTAACCTCAAACCTACACAAAAATTGGCAGCATCAATCCATCCACCGTCCTCAAAAATATGTAGTAAAAGAAGCTCAGATCCTTCCCTCTCTCCAGAGGATAGAAGGATCCACAAGATATGGTAAATGACCTCAATATTTTCAGCTTCCTTTGGGTTATGCGATCCTGTTTGGAATAGAAAGTAAGCCCGGTTGCATTACTCAACCTGTCCGTTCCATTTTGCGGATGGGCGTCGTGTCCCCCTCCCCAAGCAAATAAGCGGATTTGATTGATTTTCAATCCTTTACTCCTGCTGTCCGTTCTCGTGAACAAGGCCAGTGTATAAAACATCACAAATCCGCCAACACAGGAGAGAAGCGGCATGCATATCCAAATATAGATTGGAAACATGCGGATTCCTTTGAATGTGATGATGTTACATAAGATCATGATAACAAAACCCAGTCCCATAAATAGAGCAATCAATTTGCTGGCAATGTGGTTGACCATGTGGAAAATTAATTCAACCCCTGTGTAGTATTTAAGGAATCGGGCGTCCCCCCGTCGTCCTGTGTGAATCTTCTCCAGCACACGGATGGATTTGAAGAGTAGTTCAAAAATGTACAGGTTGAACGTCTTATAAAAGGTATAAAATCTGGAAGCCTCCACAACGCAAACCAGTGTCACAATGAATCTGAAAACCAAAACCATCCAGTAGATGACTAAGGTGCAGTCATTATAACCATTTGAGCCAATCGAACGTGAGCAAATACGTCCGGAGGGCAAAATCTTTGGAAATGTGTGAGAGAAAGGGTCCACGTCTACTAATACGCCTGGGACCAGAATGAATGGGATTAGGGCAAATGCATATGAGCACAATTTGTCGAACAAGACAAGTCTTTTCCAGTTGGTCTCCGAAGTTGATTCCAAAGTATCAATTCCTCCGACTAGTTCCGTATTTTGGCCCGAAGTATTGAGAAATCTGGTCGCCAGGGAAATCAAATGCTCATACAGCTCCGCATTCTGGATGATAATTGCTACTGAGCCCCACATCAAAATTGACATTACGGCGAAAGCACACGAGAGAAGTTGAAGCGGTTTACTCACTTCGGGATGGAGGATAACATCCAGACAGGAGCCACACCCAATCACCCCCGCAACGATGAAAACGTTGAAATACCAGAGCCGGTAGGATGGACTTGCTGCTCCTTTAGTTTGAATTGTTTCCGTGGTTGAGTCCCACTCCAAGACCATGGGGGATTTTGAGTTGAGCAGGTGGAATAGTTTGTTGAAGAGGAGGAAGGATTCCGTCGTGTAGAACAACATTTTGTCGAGGATATCCTTAAAAATTATTTTGGGCGTTCACAAAAATCAATGTGATTTTATAGGAGTTGAATTAAATACGGGTACAACGTTTTGTGTCTGCGGGAATGACGAAATTGGAGAATTCTCCGATTTGATGGTCAAACATGACCAGCAAAAAAAAATCACATTTGCACAGGATTAAATTTACATAACATGAAACTTATATTTGATGTGGAAGAAAAGAAATAGCCTGCTGATGAATTAGGATACAAAATTATGAAAGAAAAACAATGACCAAGTTGACCAACATAAAATTGCTAACAGTACCAAACAATTTGGCAAAGAATATTTTGCAAAAGTTGTTTGAAGACTGGCCTCTCCTCAAAAACCGCAACTTATGAACCCAATGTCGTACCGAGCAGAGCACTTTTTAATTATAATAGGTACCCAAGGTCAAAGTTCCCTGCTACTGCCTTCGAAGGCAACTCCTAACCCCAAATTTTGCAAAAAATCATACGGAAAAGCAACCAGAAAGGAAGTAGTTTGTAATGACACGTTATGCTCTAGATGAAGGCCACGCAAATGTAGTGGTTGAGGAGGATGAGTCAAAATCAATATTTAATATGTATATAATATGTAAAAGAATGACATGACGGCAATGACATTTATCTGCAGTTTCCAACATTTATAAGTTTTGGTCTTATGGTTTTTTCGTGAAAACGTGTTAATTACTTAAAGGCAGATTTTTCTACACAAATATGGGCAACATTAGACAATCCACCGTTCTCAAAACTACATAATAAAAATAACTTGCATCCGAGCCTCTCTTCAGAGGATAGAAATTTCCGCATGTGATGGTCAATGGTCTGGCCATTTTAAGCTTCCTTCGGATAATCCGCCATTCAGTAGAATATGCGGAGAATTGACTAGCTGGCAGACTACCAAGGTTGCTGTTTACAGAGGAATGGACATGTCCCATACTTGTACTTCCTCCTCCTCGTGAGAACAACTGTAGTCGTTTGGTTATGAGAGCTGCACTCCTTCGATCCATTTCCGTCACGGCGAGTAGGGAAAAGTACATGACAAGTCCACAGAGGCAAGAGAAGAGCGGCATAATTATATAAATTTGGAATGGGAAGAGATTGACTCCCTTGATGGTTATGAGATTGCACATGACAATGATGGGGAACCCCAGTCCCATGAATAGGACTATCATGCTGCTAAAAAATTGGTTAAATTTATGGAAAATTATGCGAATAGCTGCAAAACATTTAAGGAACTCCCTGTCATACTTTCTTCCCGGTGGGATGTTCTCCAGCCACAGGATGGATTTGAGATGGAGCTCAAAGCAAAACAAAATGTTTGTCTTGATCAAGGCAGAAAATTTGCAGCCCTCCATCACGGAAACAAAACATGCGATGATTCTGAGAATTATTACAATGAAATGTATTGCAAAATTGCAGAGACTGTGGCTGCTAGACTCACTTCCTCCTCCGCAAATACTACCGGAATGGAGAACCTTCGGGAACGTGTATGAAAAGGGATCCACATCCACCATTACAACGGAAACAAGAATGAATGGGGTGATGAAAAGTGCATATAAAATCAATTGGTCAAGAATAATGAGTTTCTTCCAATTAGCTTCCTCGCGGGGTGCAGACCGGATTGAAAAATCTGATTCCCATAATGAAAGAATATATTCTTTCTCCAGCGATATCACATTTTGGATGGACTCCGCATTCCTGATGATGATCGCGGCGGCACCCCAGACCAATATTGATGGTGGCGCAAACAGGTAACTGAATAGTAAAAGTGGTTTGCTGACTTCTTCGGGATGGAGGATGACATCCAGGCAGCTCCCAAAGCCGACTACGCCGGTGACTATGAACAGGTTGAAATACCAGAGGTAGTAGGATGGATCCTTTGCCCCTTTTGTTTGGACGGATTCCGTTGTTGGATCCAATTCCAGGATCATGGGCTCTTTTGTGTTGATCCTGTGGAATAGCTTGTTAAAGAGGAGGAATGATTCCGTGGTATGGAACATTTTGTTAACTATTTAACTAGGCTTTAGTAACTCTTTGTGTAAAGCTTATTGGGACGCGGGTAGAACACACTAGGACCTGCTTATGAAACTCAACTGAACTATGGGACGCAGATAATGTTGATGCATAGCAAAAGGGATTAAGTGCAGATTTTGAAATAAGGCAAGACCAAAATGAAAAAAAAATATGTAAAGACCGTTCCTCTGAAAATAAAATACTTCGTTGTCATATCTTTCTTACTATATTTAAAAGTTTGTTATTGAAAAAGATGTCTAGTTAAATATGAGATGCCAAGATAAATACAATGTTGTTTAATTTTGTGGAATACTACATGAGTACCCCATAATATATTGCAATCGTTTATTGGCTTGACTTTCTCATGACAATTCCATTCCAGCCATCCCATGTTCAACATCAGTGGAATCATCTTAGTTCATTCCTAGATATTTAACATATATTTTTGTTTAGAAATAACTGGGCATGTAGAAATGTAGACTCAATTTTGTTTTTGTTAAGGGATTGTCATGTACAAAGATTGAGCAACGGCAGCAACGAAATGTTTGAACGAAGAAAACAAACATTGTTGACCTTTTATAACTGGGATTCTTTGGGTAGTAGCTCGCATCGTCTGTACAAAATTCAAATGTAACGGAGTAAACGTGCTAAATCCAATACAATGCAACAATTCATAACCATGATATATATAAGGGACATTGGAACGGATAATAACATCTACATCTTGTGAAGTCGAGTGCTTGCTATGTAGCGAAAAAGTTGTTTATGTTTTCAAAATGTAAGCTTATGTAAAATGTGTGCAAAAGAATGAATAAAATGCTTAGCAGCAGTATATTAATTACTCAATAATTAAATGTGAGGCGAAATAGTTATATAATTGGAAGTTTTATCAAATGCTGGTTCAATATCAATTAGTCAGTAGAATTTATTTTAATTTCCAATTTATTTCCAAAATTTTATTTTTACAATCAGATAAGGGCACGGTGGATTATGTTGCCAATATAACTCTCAATAAATCCTATCTACTTTTGTAGGAATAAATGAATTAGGGCAACTTTCAAATTTCGTCATTCCCTCCAATACTTCGAACTGTTGGAACCGTTATATATTTACGTTTCAATTCCCATAATTCTTCTTTTAATATTGAATTGAGAGCATATTTTGATAACTCGAAACTGGCAGACTACTGGATGGTCTGGGAAATATTATCTATTTTTTAAATAATAAATGTTGACTTGTGTTGTCGGAATTGAATTATATTATATTCGACAGTCTTCACTGCCTGATAGAGGGAATGGGGAATTCATAAAGTTGGTCTGATTTGACGGTCAAACAGGGCATGTTGTTGGCCATGGAAGTTTGCACGCGCAAAGCGTTGTCGCAATCAACATAGACTTTGACTGATTTTTTTTTCCTGATTATGAAACTATGTAGAACATTATAGGATTGGTTATCGTTGCCTTACTTTAAATATTTTATATCGATATGGAAGATTCCCTCCAATACATCGAACCGTTATATATCTGCGTTTCAATTCCCATAATTCTTCTTTTAATATTGAACTGGGCAGAGCATATTTTTTTTTTAGGTTTTCCAGCAATGGGCCCGCCCTTGTCAAGTTTCAGATTTATTACCTAAGTTTTGGAAGCCGCATAAGTTTCATGGACTGAACAATTGTGCAAGAGAAAGGAGCTTGTGGCTTGTAAAATATTGCCGGTATAATATAATCTATATCATATTTTTTTATCCTAACCAGTCCTCTTACAAACTACATCCTGGTTTCAGTTTTTTGCAAACTTTCTCGGAACCTGAACATAGCTTTCGGAATATCCTTGCAAAATGTTCCACACGTCTGAATCCTTCATATTCTTCAACAAACTATTCCTCCCGATAAACTCAAAATCCCCCATGGTCCTGGAATGGGACCCATCAAGGGAATCAATTCGAACAAAAGGGGCAGCCCATCCAACTTACCGGCTCTGGTATTTCAACATCTATGTCATTGTGTGCCTGATCGGCTTTGGCTCCTGTTTGGACGTAATCTTCCATCCTGGGGAGGTGGGCAGGCCGGTCCAAGTCCTCTGCTGCGCTTTCGGGGCAACCTCCATTTTGGTGTGGGGCTCAGCCGCAATTGTCATCCAAAATGCGGAGCTGTATGAGTACCTCATCTTGCTGGGGACTCAATTCGTCCACTCATTACGTAAAGAATTATCTTATTAATTTCTAGGCAGATCTTTATTATTTCGGAATATTTATCCACTTTTTTCGTTAATCCGCAGATGCCAAGAACCAACGGCCGAAGAAGCAAGCTGGAAAATTGGATTCTTCAACAATGACGACGCTCTGGAAACATCTTATCACCTTGGACAAATTGTTCACTTGTGGATTAGCTCTAACT
>JAQIXQ010001326.1:0-15529 GCA_034700485.1 Pseudosinella alba | reverse complement strand
AAAACACATTTTTTTCACTATTACTGAATAAAAACTCGTAAGAGCTACAACACACAACAACCTCCTCCTCCAAGAATCTTACTACTTATTGAATATGAATTGATTGAAATGACGGTTGCTAGTAAGTAGGAAGGATGATGCCGTCAATAAGCCATTGTCACTGATATTGATGTTGATGTTATTACAAGCTTGCAAGCTAAGCTAGTTACTGTGTACTCTCAATTGTTGACTCAAATTCCGACAAAAAAAGATGAGCAAATGGGGACATGGCATGGCTGGAGGTTCATTTGGATTTTGCTGATGCAAAATATGCAAATTCAAATATTCCACCGCAATCCACTTCCAAAAGGATGATTCGTCACGCGAAATTAATTGGATTGGGCGAATTTCATATCAAGCTTGTCATTAGATAGCAAGATAGAAATTTTAGATGTGATTAATCAGCAATCTGCTAAAACGGATTATTGGTTCCGATGTGGGACAGATAAGCTTAGAGATAAGCAATTGCTTGTCAAGACTCAATGTAAAGGATTAATTTACGACATTGACAAGATCATGTTATGCCCATGGAATATTGCCAAACATGCACCATATTTCAAGGCGAATCTTGAATAGCTTTAGTTAGAAAATATTCGCAAATTTATTTTATCAATTGCAGTCGAAGACAATATATTTTTAATTTGATAATGCTTAATAAGATAACTGACTCCAAGAAAATGTTCATAGTCAGATATTGTGTGCAATTAAATACATGGAAATTATAGCATGGCCTGGCACACAGTATAAGCAATTTTTTGACATGCCCTCTCCGTCATGCGGTTGTTGGGAGGTTGGAACTGAAGAAGTTGTAAAACTGCGCAATACTGATATTCACGCTCCCTCCAGTACCAGTTGTCGAGGAAGGCCGTGTCCGGTTGTTCCCCATCGGTCCCGTCCCATTCCATCATTGATGGTCGCCTGGACTCATGCAGGGATGTCCAATAGGCTACAGAGGTAATGCGTTATGTTATGAACATGTTCATAAATTAACGAGTTGACCAACGCCATAATTAAGGTAATCCTCACCGGTAATCATTGGATAATATTTCCGAAGGGAGAGGTCAAGCAAGTCCGCCTGGTTCTTGGTTTTGATGGAGGCTTGTGAGAAGTTGTGGGTTTCACAATACTCCTTTGACTCCAGCCAGGTCTATGAAAAATTGGTATAAATTAAACCATGTTGTGTATGGATTTCTAACAACACGATTTAAAACTGGGATGACTAAAATGATTTCATATTATAACTACGCGATGAAATATAGTAGGGATATTTACCCCCATCAGATAAATGTCTGCATAATAGGATATTCCGTCCGCCGTTCCCAAGAACTCCATCGTCGGGGGAAGAAGATTCGACGCTAGCAAGATGAAGATTAATTTAATATAATGTTTATGTTTAAACGTGAAATCAGTATAGATTTTAAATTACCATGTTCACGGGATGCACCTATTTCATTTGGCTTCACCTGGGATGGGATTCCCATGGATGACACTGCTGCAATGCATCTTAAAAGGAGAATAAATGCCCCTAGTTTAGATTCCATTTTGCCAAATAATCTACTAGATTCACACATTTTAACACTGCATTTAGCATTTAAAACTGCATGTAACGGAATGGGATTATGCCGAAAATTATCTGTATCAATCTACCAGATTTACTTTAAAGTGTCAGTCACTATAATATTTTATGTCATATCTACAGGACCAATGGCAAGAGTGCCATTTGAAGCCCTTCAACAATTCCGAGTGAGATCGGAAACAAATCCCGACCAATGGCTCCGTCATGACTCGCAGAGAGAGCTGTGGAAAGTGAGAGCGATGCTCGCAGAAATGATTAATTCAGATACGGAGGACATCGTCATCGTCCCAAACAACACCAGCGGCCTTAATGCAGTTCTTAAAAGTTTGATTTTAGCCGCTGGGGAGCGCCTCCTCCGCTGGAGCACGACTTACTATATGGTCCAACGCACAATGCAGTTCATGGTGGATCACTCCCAAGGCAATGCTTCCGTGGTGGTGTTCAACGTGACCTATCCAATTTCCAACAACGAGCTGGCGGAGAAATTTGAGTCGTTTTTGGATGCCATTTATGACCCCGCCCGACCCATTCGATTGGCAAGTATTGAGCATGTCTCATCAACCCCGGCTGTTGTAAATCCGATTGAGAAAATCCTGCCGATGCTGAGAAAGCGAAATATCCCGGTATTGGTGGACGGGTCTCATGCACTCGGCCAGCTCCCAATAGATATCAAATCATTGGCTCCAGACTACTACGTGGCAGGGACCAAGCATCTCTACGTGGCTCGGGGATGCTCAATTTTGTACGTCGCCAAAAGGAACCAAGCACATGTCCACCCAGCCACCACCAGTCATGATTATGATACACCGGCAAATTTTCAAAACGAGTTTTTCTGGATAGGTAAGGCAAAGCCTAAGTCTTGATTAGTTAATTTATCTGGAGCTCACAATTTCAAGAGTCATGTGTCAAGCATTATCCCTATGATCCAACTTGTTTTCGTTTTTTTTACTAAAGGCACCCACGACAACACCCCATACATGACAGTCCCTGCCGCCCTCCAATTCCGACGTGATATTGGGGGTGAAGCCATCATACGACAGTATAACCACAACCTTGCAGTTGAAGGAGGAAGGCTGTTGGCAACCCGTTTCGGAACCCGAATTCTTCAGCATCCGGAACAAATTGGGACGATGGTTGATGTCCAACTCCCCATTAAAAATGTTACCAATCCTAAGATCGTCAAACCAGAGGGTCCTAGAATCTACACGTGGTGGGCTGAGCAGCAGACAACCAAGTATAAAAGCACATACGTCTCTGTACATCTACACAATGGGCGGTGGTGGGCTAGAGTGCTCCCCCAGATTCATAATGAGCTGAGTGATTTCTACATTTTGGAAAAGCATTTGCTCTCCATCATCAGGGAGGAGCTGGGGGAGCCCGGTCCTTTCCTGTCGATAAGTCGTAGCAAACTAGATGTTTCGGAAGAAGTGTCTTGATAAAGTAGAGCAAACTTGACAGTAGCCCACGAGTGAATGATAAATGACCGTATAAAGGAAAGAATTTCATTGGGAAACCGGTGTGTATTGAGAAATATTAAATAAAATTTCAGATTCACAATTCACAATATATTCATTAGCATATTTGGCACGGCATGGTAGGCATGGGTTGTTGTTGCCCAGTTACCTCACCGGGCTGGGACTAGGTTGATCTTGATTATATCACTAATATGACCATATACGGTAGAGATTTATTTTTTTCGCAGGAGTGAGGTGCCTCCGGCAAGTCAAGACGTTCATGTCTCATTATATTACGTCATCATTAATTGACTGTGTGAATACACATTTGCGCATCTTCTTTAATTCATGGAGGTGGGCTCTAAAACAAGTTTTTTTTCTTCTGTTTGTTACTGGAACCGCATTCATTCCTTGTGAAAGTAAACTTGACGGCTTCTGAAGCAAGGCCAACAGGGGTGACAATATGAATGTAATTATGTTTAGCCTGACTTGAATAGAGGGTTGTGGATGGATTTCGGACTCAGGTAACTAATTATAAACAACTGCGATTTTATATCCAAGGCTTGAATTGGGAAACCGGATTGATCCTAATCCTGATATTCCTGATCGTGACGATGGTCAACCTGAACATATCCAAGTTAATTTTCCCGTTTTAATTTATCATATATATACTTCAGGTAATGTATCGAGCACATTCCATTACTCAACTGCTGGTTAGGCTTGCTGGGATAAATCAAGAGCGTCTGAAAAGGGGAATATTTAAAAAAAAAGAAGAAATTTCTGGAAAGGGAAGTTATTATTATACCGAAGAACAACAATTCATCAACATTTAGTCCGCAGAATATGGGCTACATTGGAAAAGTGTTGGTTGTCCCATTGTTCATCCTACTGGTTTGCAAATTATCAGGCTGTCTTGGGAAAGGTGAGCAAAATGTGTTGAAAGGTTGAAAGTTTGGGATTGATTAAAGTCATTCATAAATCAAATATGAGTATCTTTTTATTTGTTGCAAATTATCCTACGGGCAACCAGAATATGCATTTGCATTGCCAACAGTGACAGACATCCATTGTGAGAATGACTACGACTGTCCCGGAGGTCTGGGGCTTGTCTGTAGTGAATACTGGAATCGATGTCAAAGCCCGGATGTGGATGGGCAGGAAAGCGGGTCTAAGGTAAAAAAGAAAACGAATAGTCAGAATAAAGTAATGTTTTTGCAGAGTAGACTACTCTGCAAAAAAAAGAGTAGTTAATTGTTTTATTTTTTTTTTCATTTCAAAAAGTCATTGCATTGAGTTGTTATTGATTCCATGATATTTTTTATCTAGAATTCCCCTGGCAGGCTCCCCTGTGGGAACTGCAAGAGGACCGAATATTGCGATAAATCAAATGGACAATGTACAAGAAAGCGGTTTAATGGTGTTCTATTTTGGAATTGAGTGAGGCTATAAGTGATCAATGGACCAATTTACTTTTTATTTTTTCAAATTCTCTGCTTGATTGTATTAGTACAAAAAAATTTAAATGTCGACAAATGAATATCATACTGTTTTTTTTTCTTCTATATAATATATCGTCAGTCTCACTTTGCCCCAATAAAATTATTCTTTGAGAAATCCGAAAAAAATGGACTGAATCATTTTTTATTATCAATTATCAGAAGTCAGCAAAAAAATTATTACATGCCAATTAGGGTGCGAATTGGTTTAAACTTCAGCGGATAAATACATTATGAAGATTGGGGAGGCCAGGTATTTCAACATTTTTTATTTTATTCTTATATTATAGGTATAATACGGATTGACATTGCATATGTTGTAATTAACTGTAAATATATTTAAGCTTCATTCTAATTGAAATACTACAGTTTAGTTCAAATTAATGGCAAGCTGGATTTTTAACTTTACACCTTTGCAAACTGAAGTGCTTACATGAGTTTCCTTCGTAACATTCGATCCCTGAAGTCGAAACCAATCCGGGAATGTTCTGATCCTTCCTCACCCGGGGGATGCATCCACTTCAAAAGTCTGTATTTGTAAATGTACTCACAATCAATAATATTCCTGAATGAGTACAACATAATCGGAAAATACCTACTGAGCATCGATAACCGATGGAGCCATCGCCAGTAATCCAGAACTGACAACCACGTCATTTACTTTCACCTGGACATCTCCTCGCCTGTACTCCCTGTGGGAAGAAGAAGGCACCTTTCCCGACTGACTTGACAAGCTGCGAAGAGTTGTCCGTCTGGCTAGTTAATAAAATATAACAATGCTGATAATTATGGGCGTCATATGTATCATTCCAAAACTACCTGTGTATTATATATTGTATATCTACCTGGATTCATAGAGGATAACTGTTGAAAATTATTTCTCCCCTTGCCCCAACCGCACAACATGGAGCGAAAGACCTTCCTAAACTTCGTCCCCGCAACATAATAGATAAGACAATTCAGGGACGCGTTCAGCATGAGCATTAGAAACCACCAACATTCCGGCCCCGCCACATACTCCCTGCTCCCAACTATATAGCGGTAGAATGCTCGGTAGGCTGGGACAAGTTGACAAAGGAGGAAGACGATAACCACCCCAAATAGCATTCGGGACAAGCAGAGCCGTTTGTCATGTTCGGTGGATGGGGACATGGCCTTGCGTAAATTGCTGGCTTGTCTTATCTGAAAGTAAATTGGAATTTTGGGGACGTTTACAAATCTGAACTGAATTTTATATCATTTCAGAAATCACAATGGTTACTTACCCTCCTCCAAATGAGCAAATTGAAAACGATGAGAGGAAAAATGGGACCAACAAACATAAAAGTAAAGTAGCCTACATGTACATGGTAGTAATAAGTGTCCAAGTTTGGGTTAGATCTAAAGTGAGTTGGGGCAGGACGACGAAGAGTCAATTTGTTTTTGATTTCCTCAACCACATATGTATAGCCCCACCACCTAGGCAAGTTATACAATATGGCAAAGCTGATGGTTATCAATGAGACCAAACCGGTTCTCCTGCACGTACTCCAGTACTTTGCATAAATGGATAGGTTGAGGCTGAGCATGCTGGGAAAAAATCAAATTGGATGGAATGAGTCAGCTTTAATTGACAATGAATCAGTTAGTGATTTGATTGCAAAACCAAAAACACTTCATGTTTTACCTGTTTGCGTTATCACAAATATTGACACACTTGGGATAGCATTCACATATTCAACCAATCTGCGACTATATGTGAACTTCCCTTCCTCCTCTGGGCTATACGCTAACAGTGATGGGATTCCAATTAGCAGTTCGCCCCCAATTAGGGACACACTATCACAAACTGACAGACATAACAGGAAACAAGTGGATGGGTTCCTCATCCTCTGGGATACAACCATGGATAAGATGTTCCCGATGAGGCCCAAAGTTACCAAAGTTGTTGTAGCCACTCCGTGAACCCAAAACTTCAACATTCCCACGCTTATCTCATAATCTGTGTAGTTGTTGGAATATGCAGGTGAGTTGGGGCTGTTACGTCCCAAATATCAAGGAGGAGTAGGAAGACTCGTCACTACTCAAATAGGGCTGAGATAAATTGGAGGAAGTTGAGGCTTCCCAGCCGAGTTCCGATTTATTCAACATCTTGACTGACAGTGAAAGGAACAGAGCAGAAACGACTTGCTCCTTTTAATTTGGGAATTGCAACTAACATAATAATATACTCATTACAGCAAACGTATATTGAATTCCTTATTAGCATAATACGTTTTATCTCCCAGCCAAATATCAAGTGTTATTGCAAATACACTTTTTAATTACAGTAAAACCTAACTGTTATAACATGCAATCCACAATTGTACAATAATTTCCTTGTGCAATGCTTTCTTACATCTTCATGCCAAATCTCGAATCTTTTACGTTAATTACAATTAACTAACTGCTCTAACCGTTACGGGAAGTTTTCCCCCGAGGAAGTTTCCCACCCGAGATCCGTCTTCTACCCTGGCAGTTTTCCATGTAGGAAGTTTTCCATCCTAACAAGTTTCGACCTAGGAAGTTTTCCAACCTGTCATTTTTCTCCTCAACATTTTTCTCCAACAACTCTATTACCCCAAGATACATTTCTCGCCATAGGGTAATTTCTCACTATAACTTTATCCTCTTCCCCTAGAACCTCAAAATAATATCACCATAATAGAGTATAATAGAAATTCATAAAAAATATTACCCACTAACAATGTACCATATATGCTTTACAAATTTGTTTGACATTGTATCAAAGAAATAATCTCAGTTAAGGGTTTCCCAAAAATGCCCTGCATAAAAGAGCCGCATAAATGTGGTAAGAATTTAGCACGATGTTACTTTGCAAAATTGTTCTGTATGCAATTTAGTTTGGTTCTCGTAGTTCCATCAGTCTCTGATATATCAAACTTGAATATGTTTCGAGCATCCTTAAATATTAATGGATGTTTCTGCAAGTGTCTAATTTGCGTATGTGCATATGTGATTAGGATAATGTGATAAGAACGAGTCCGGTCTGGGGATAAGGGTATAATGAGAAACTGTTATAGGGAGAAATTAGTATATGGGGAGAAATGTATCTCTGGATAAAATAGTTGCTGGAGAAACATGTTGGGGAGGAAAATTCCAGGCTGGAAAACTCCCTAGGGGGAAAACTGTCAGGGTGGAAAACGGACCTCGGGGGGAAACTTCCCAGATCCGCTCTAACGATTACGTTACACTGTTACAGTCATTTCCTTGTTTACAATTCTATAATTTATACTACATCTTCGTGCCAAATCCAGAATCTTAATAACAAAGGAATCGTTAATTGTAATTAACTAACTACTGTGTGTCAAATGCCAAGTCTTGATTCACTAGATGATGGCATATACAATTTTGAAATATATAATTCTTTTCGATGATATATGACATTTGCCATGCATTTCCGTATAAAGAAATATTGACATTGACCTTTGACCTACTTACAGTTATCCAAGATTGTCCATCTTCGAACTCGAACCAACAATTTTTCATGGCTATCGATAGCTGAAAACAGAATTTAAAAATTCGACCTCGATCTCAAGTTATCGGCTGGATACACAGACACAAAGACTTACTACATATCACCAAGAACTTGGCCTTCGTCGCAAGTTAATAAGCACACACCTTCTTCCAGGCAAACCGGCTTGTGATGAATAATAAAGTTGAGCTGCACTGTTTCAAAGGCACGCTGAGATGACACCCAATACGGTATTTGTCAATCACTCCCACTCTCCGTGACCTATTCACACATGCATATGTGAATGATTATATAGTTATCAGTGGCAGGCAAAATATGTTGCGGTGCTTTTCAGTGTGTCATTGGAAAACCAAAGAAAAAAAACATTTGTTTAGCTGCATGAGTAAACATCACGTTATGTATATCATTCAGCCATGTAAATCTTACTTATTAACTTGCAACGAACTCCAAGTTACTACGGAGCAGAAAGCGTACTACTGGATTGGGTAATTAGGCCAGGATTTCATTCATATCTTGATTACATTTCTGTAATGGACAGTCTCCTTGAACCCCCGTCCTACCAAGCTCCTACATGAACCTTGTTTTTGACAGACCTTCGCCAGAATGTAATTAACTCCAGAACTAATATAATTGCAGTAGACAAACTCCCCACTACCCAATACAACATGATTCCATAGTAAACTGGGGTAGAAATAGGGGAAAACCCCTCACTCAGAGCTTCATTCCAGGCAGAGCATCTATCCACGCAAAACAATTGGCTTCTTCGTTTCCCATAATATTGCACTTGTAATGAACTTCCTTGGGTTTGGACGGCTTCCATGGCGCTTCCAAAATATAGATGATCATCGGCCGGATTAGGAAGTAGCTGATGATGTGTGTATGATATAGTGAGTATCTTGTGTGTGATTTCTTGATAGCGACGCCATCTTTCCACCAAGCCGGATGTAATAATTTGAGCAATATTCTGAACAAGTATGGGACACAAATAGTTTCTCTTCACAAGTATGAACCTACTGACTCCAAGGAGGGGTACTGGATATGGTTTGGAAACCCAAGTTGTTGGTCGCAGTTGTTTGAAATGGGTCGAAATTTCATCCAAATAGTCCTCAGTATCAACAATGGAATATTGATTGGGTAGCCAAGTTAGATTTAATGGGACTATGACCACAGTTCCACTTCGTAGCGCTTGGAGAATAAAGTCACCGGGAGTGGGTGAGGTAAACCAACGGACATATTTTCTGAGATTCCGAAGAGCTTGAAAATTTTTGCTTCCCAGTTTATCTTCCAATTCAGAAATTCCTGCTAGGCCAAGGCTTGTCAGGCATGAGACTCTGGAGGACTTTACAGTATAGCAAGATTTTAGGGTTCCTGTCAGAGTTCCACTCTCCATCAGTGAATCCAAAGTGGTCGGGACCTCCGGCTTTATTTGGTTAGAAAGGGAGGCAAACATCTCGCCTTGGTATAATTGCGACATCAACAGAATAACAATGTTCCACAGCCCCCAGACGTTGATTAAGCTGAGCTGATTCATGGATGATAGTGACCCACCTTGGGAAATTAACAGGCCGCTCAGTGAGAACCAGCTTTTTCGGAAAAGTCTAAAAGTATCTGACGTTGACCCCTTGGCTGAATCCAATGGTGGTGATGATGATGATGACAACTTTAAAGCAATTATCCCAGCTGCACATAAACTGGTAGCGAAAAGCAGTAGTGAAATGTGCCACTCAAACGGTTTCAGGATCCCTTCCAGCCGGGTTTCCGTTTTTAACTGGGTTGTTTCCCCAACCACAGTTATGAATTTGTATGGGATGGTTTCCATCCCATATGGAATAAAGTTGTAGCTTTTCCCCAAATCTGCAACATTTACGGGCTCGGCGATAATATTAGTTTGAATGTTGGAGTGTGTGTTTGTCCCTTGATAATGGTGGTATGACATGTTAAGCTTCTTTGCTAGCATGAGGAGAGTGCAAGGAACGTGATGGATTACAGGGGTGGCGTACAATTTGCACATGTCTTTGATAATCATTTCCCTATAATATTTTCTTAGGAATGGTGGTTCATTTCTCCGAATGTGGGCCACGTGCAAATCCCTGTACAGCAACATCCAAGCTCTCTTCAAAGAGCCAGTAGCATCATCGTAACTTTTGAATTGACTCTTCAGCTCTGGCAAAGACACAAATTTACTGGATCCAAAGTCTCCGCAAGTTAAGCAGTGGAACTGCAAATGTTTGAGGTTCTGGACTATGATGAATATGGTTCCGGGAGCGGGGAAGTTAATTAGGTATCCAGGATGTAGTTGATTGTTCATTGTAGGCTGCTTTAAAATCCATATGTATTGAGGCTGAGCACTAATTGTGAAGTTGTTGTTGTCGATCCTTTTAATGGCATCCTGATGAAATACAGTGAACTTGGAATGTGGAATGAGATGAATTGTGCACCTGGTTAGTTTCCCCTCAGTACCAGATTTGGTGTTACTGGGATTCAGGATTCCGACTCTATCGCTTGCTTTGACGGCCAGCACATCCGTTGAAATTAAACTGAGCCACATGCCTATTAGCAAGGCTTCCTGGTCATTGTCCAATACTGAGGCGGTGGTAGTACGCTTGACAGAATGAGGGAGTACTTTGAAATGAAAATAGGTAAATGAACAGGAGTGAAATATGTCAATCAATGTTGGGAGCAATACTGCCATGGGGATCTGAATGGGGAATAAGGTTAAAATGAGTATTGCAGTCGTGACCAAATTGTTGAAAGGTAAACTCTTGTCAAAATCCATATGTATTTTATTGTGCGTCATTGATAAATACTGAAGAATATTTCTGAGCTATCGATTCAAGAATCTCGGGGATTTCATTTTACTAAGCCAATCAGCAACACAACTTCCCCCTTCGACTATATGAGTGGATATGTGGAAATTGCCTGCGTTGAGTATTTCGTTTCACTTCCTTGCCCTTGACACGTGGAATGAACAATGCTTGAAGCTGAATGTGAGCCGAAAGTTATTTCAGCTCACATTTTTCAGCCTATGTCAGACATTCAGACCCAGACAAGCTTTATAATTGCGAGTAAGAAATTAAAATTTCAATTCCCTTCGCTTCTGATTATTTATTATTGATTGAAATGGTTGGATTGATCGGTAGATTCCAATTTCCCCTTTATGGTGGTGTACCTTTTGTCTCCGTTTCGGTTTTATTGGAAATCCATACCTAGTTGTAATGATATGTAATAGTAATATGTAATGCAATGATGATAATGAAGAAGAATACTTCTGCCCCCCATATCATCCTTTCTTTATATGCAAATTATCTCAATGAATATCAAACACTGAATAAGGCCAAGGCCAGCCAATTATTTGACAAGAAAAAGCTGAAAAGACATAGGGCAAGGCATTGCTGATAGAAGAAAATTTGTGAATTAACGGAGCACTTGTTATACCTACATATGTAGGTATATAACAAGTGCTCCCGTTTATTCACAAATTTTCTTCATATGATAGGATAGCCTGTTATGTGTACTTCACGTTTGTATAAACTAGATAAACTGGTAGACTAAGAGGCACAATACATATAAAATTGTAATCTATCCGACAAAAGCCCTGTCATAATTATTGACAAAAGTTTAAACTTCCTCATTATAAGGCTATTTCAATAAGAATTTCATATCTCCGGGATTTGCTTACATCATCCCTAGGCGAGCACATCAAAATTTGTCATTGACAGAAAACGGACTTCATATTCGTAATCAGCGCAAAAAAATTGGCCCAGAAAAGTATTTTCACATATGTGGAAGGGTAACCCCCCCTCGGGACGTTCCCGCGTGAGTGCTCCTCATCATTTTAATTTTTGATTGGGGCAACCCACTTTAATAGCAAACAGTTGAAGTTTTAAAAAATAGGGGAAAAAAATCAAACAAAAATTTTGTCCCCAATATCGTGTATCTTGTTTTTTCTGATCTGTAACTGATGAATGACAGAATCAACTCTACGAACAGAAAATTATCTATCTTTTCATATGCCACTAGGGTATAATCTTCAGTTGTTGGTGGAGGTATTGATTGATACTTAAAGTCTGCAAAACATTCGTGAAAAGTCCCTAGTATGTATATGAGCATTTTGATTTGTAACCCAAGCATGTCAAAATTATTCAGCCAACACGTGAAAGTGAAACCAGGTTCATGTCCAGTGGTACCTGAACCGAATATCTCCATCCATGAACTGATCAGGTGCAAGTCACACCCCACTTACAAAAGATGAAGTTGCCTAATTGACTTGTAATTCTGTTCACGTGAAATCGATTTGATATTTATAGTGTATGCCAGATTATGGAGCAGGTAGGACCGGTTAACTGCAGCGTAACATAGCATAGAATCATTTACTGGAAATAATTTCATACATAAACTCGAGTGCTGGATTTAATCTGATCCAAAAATTCGAATGCAGCTTGACAACTTCGGACAGTGACAGTCGTTAACTGGTCAAATTCAGTTAGTGTAATTCCATTGAGCAATTTATCTCTGGTTATATTCACCCAGACAGGTCATGGCTGACACTTGACACTTTATATAATCCTCTGCCAAAATGACTGATATGTTTCCATCATCGCCAATAGGTCCTCTAACACTTTTCTGAATTCTGGCCAAGAGAGAATTCAGAAGTCAAACGATGAATTTGTTTCATTTGTACAGGAGCAATCTTCCCGAAAGGATTGAGGGTAAAAAAAGGAGTAATAAAAATGAATTTAACTTATTCGGTAGCGTTGGTGCTAGCCCTAACATCATGTGCCTTCTCAGGAGGTAAGCTCAACCTCAGCATAAACAGTTTATAATTATAAAGGACAATGATTTTACCATCGACCAATTTTAAAATCCTAAAACAGCTTGGGCTCAAGGCCGCGGCTGCGAAAGAGACATCCCCGACGGCTTCAAGCGGGAATCCGGAGTAACCGAAGAAAAATGCCGTGCCCGTGACTGTGTCTGGTGTCCCCGAGAGGAAGGGTCCATAACCCCCTGGTGCTTCCATCCCGACACCGTCCCCGGCTTCGGTTGCCATGAAGATTTCCTCCCCCACGAGGACCGTGTGGACTGCTCCCCAGACGAGCTAGCGACCGAGGAGAATTGGAGACGTAAGGGCTGTACCTGGTGTCCTGCGGAGGATGGGATCCCTTGGTGCTACCATCCAGGCACCACAGCTTCCACAGGCTACTCTATGGTTGGGGAGCCCATCGCCATCCCAAATGGCCTTCGAGTAAACCTTATCAAAGCTGGTGGTGCAGAGACCTTGATCTTGGATGCCGAATTCCATTCCGATTACAGGCTCCGCGTTAAAGTCTACAATGAGACGAGACGCTTGGAGGTCCCCCTCCAAATTCAGCCACCGTCAGGGGGACGCAATAATCCTCTGGACCCGCTTTTCTCCTTCCAAATTGTGAGGAGGTCCACTGAAACAGTCCTCTTTGACTCTTCCGCAGGCAAATTCGTCTTTTCCGATCAATATCTGACCTTGAGCTGGACTCCAGGGAGCGAGAATGTCTATGGCTTGGGAGAGAATGAGCAGCCCACTTTTAAGCATGACTTTAGCAAAGAACATAACTTGGGGCCTATGGAGCCGGGATCAGCCCCCGGATTATACCGCAAATATGTATGGGGTCCAGCCGTATTATACCGTGTTGGAAATTGACGGAAACGCCCACTCCGTCGCCATCATAAATAGCAACGCTCAGCGTAATTAAATTATGACTAATCTAGATTAAAATATTTAGATAAAAAGTAATTTCATTTCTTTGGGCGCAGAATTTTCGATGCTCTCCGGTCCTACAATAAAATACGTGACGACCGGCGGCCTCCTCGACTTCTACTTCTTCCTCGGCCCCACCCCCGAGAACACGGTGGAGCAATACACGGAAGCCGTTGGTCGTCCCCCAATGCCACCCTACTGGGGACAGGGCTTCCAGCTCTGTCGCTTTGGCTACGACAATATCGAGACGATGAAGGCCACCGTTGATCGTATGACTCAGTATGAGATCCCCCACGACGTCCAATATGGCGACATTGACATCATGCACAAGGCCCTGGACTTTACCTATTCCAGGGATAGATTTGCAGGGCTTCCGGAGTACATTAGAGAGCTGAAGCAGAAGGGGATCAAGTTCGTGACCATTTTAGACCCTTGCATTAGTATAGGAGAGGATCCGGAAGAGTATAGGCCACTCAAGTTGGGGAATGAGATGGATGTCTGGGTGAAGAAGGAAGATGGGAATCCGGTACTGGGGAAGGTTTGTCCGGAGGATCCGGTTTACTTCCCGGATTATTCTAAGAACTCGACTAGGGAGTGGTGGATTACGCTAATTAGGGAGTTTCATGACTTGCTGGAGTACGATGGGATGTGGATTGTAAGTAAAAATTGCACCCACTCATTTAAAAAATGTTTTTAAAAAATGCTTAATATGAACTATATTTTTAGGACATGAATGAGCCTGCCAACCAAATTGAGGGTGACATGGGCCAGGAATGTGTCAAGAGCAACTGGAATAATCCTCCATTTGTACCTTGTACGCCATGCCATATACCCTAATATTCACGATGAATCTGTTTAAAATTAAAGTAAAATGTTCCTTAACTTATTTTACTGTAAATGTAGCCATTCGCGGGGGAAAATTGTCCTCAGCTACGATCTGTCCCAATCACGTCCAGGAGGCTGGAAGGCATTATGACGTTCATAGTCTCTACGGCAGGTTTGAATCTGAGCCGACTTTGATGTAATAAAAATCTTAATAATTTTAAATTTAATTTGTATGCAAATTAACCTGTGCTTACTTAATATTTAAATAATAATTTTAGTGGAGCCCAACAAGGTACCGGAAAGCGATCCCTTGTCCTTAGCCGCTCCACATTCCTCGGCTCAGGCCGATGGGCAGCCCACTGGCTAGGTGACAACTGGAGCCGTTGGAGCAACCTCCATTTCTCCATCATCGGAATGCTTCAATATAATCACTTCGGGATCCCCTACGTCGGCGCAGACATCTGCGGCTTCTTGGGCGACACCACTGAGGAGATGTGTCAGAGATGGATGGAGCTCGGGGCATTCTACCCATTCTCCCGAAATCACAACGTTGCTGGTGCTCGAGAGCAAGATCCCGCCATTTGGCCGGAAGTGGCGGAGTCCAGCAAGTATGCCCTGCAGATCAGGTATATCCTCCTCCCATATCTGTACACCCTTTTCTATCAGTCAGCGACCAAAGGAGGGACCGTGGCCCGTGCCCTCTGGCACGAATTCCCCAGGGATAGCAAGACTTGGGGGATTGATACCCAATTCATGTGGGGCGGTGGTCTTCTCATCTCCCCGGCTCTCACTGAGGCCACCACTTCAGTCGACGCATTCTTCCCGGATGAGCGCTTCCACACTTTTGGGGGTGGCTTTGAGCAATCTGCTAGGGGGGATTATGTCAATATCCCC
>JAQIXQ010001325.1:0-15536 GCA_034700485.1 Pseudosinella alba | reverse complement strand
GCTCTGTGCTGATTCATGCACGCAGATGTTAAGAAGATGAGATATTATTACCTATGTTCATTGCTTATCAGGAATTATATAACCGGTACATAATACCTTACATAGGCAATATTTAGCAATAGGTAAACTGATTCTAGGCTGGGAAAATGGTGTGCATACAATTCGAATGTAACCTGCAAACACAACACGTTCGATAGCTGTTGAATGCCTTCAGTTAAGCAGATGAATAGTTACTGTCGAAGGTATTGGGTAATATGAGATTCAAGGTAAATCAGACATTGTCATAATAAAAGTATGTTATGCTCGAAATAGCCAAATCATTAGCAGCCGCAAATCTGCTTTGTGATAGGACAGTTAATTTACATCGATGAGAACTACATATTGTCAGTACGGAGACAACATTTCATTTGCCACTTTATCAAAATAAAACCATTTCGTAGCAGCGTTAGCAAAGGTGTCATGAGATCCATCTGGCTGAAAGTTTCATGAATTTCCAAGGGATCGCGACACTGCGATGGAAGTCGTACTTTTCTTTGTTCATGTCAGTCCTGTCTGCTTATCAATTTATCATTATCATGACATATCATCACTATGAGATAAAATAGGATAAGCATATACATACAAGAACGTACATACCCGGACGCCGAGGACAGGGCTATGATAAAAATCATGTCTTGAAACGAGGATGGGATGAGGATATGCTTCAATATGTACTAATAATAAATACTCTAAAATTAATTCATGTTGCCAAATGGTAATTGCAATTATATTTTAACTCGAAAATGAACCAGATAAATGTTCAGCGGCAATGTCCGAAAAAAAAATTGGAGATAAGCAGCAATCGTACCCGTGTCTCGTTAAGATCACACTTTAATACGCGCTGAGAATTAAGATCTACGAAAAGATCCAAATTCGAAATTACTTGTGGTAAATACCCAAATAAATAAATATTGACAACTTTCAGACACATCAATTGATACATCCTAATTAGTACATCAAAATTTCAAACTAAAACACGGCCTGTACTTCTCATTAATATCACAAATCAATAGTAAGTGGGATATGATACAATTCTTCTCGGTCTCCAGATGCTATAATTTGATATGATGGTAAATACAGACCGTTTTGTTTAACTTTGATTAGATTGGTTCGGTCACTGTCTAAAACCAACACCAACTCGGTTAGTTTGTGCGTCGAAAAATTATCAAGGGAAAATATGTTTCTACGCCCATCCTTTGCGTGAGGATTCCCAACGTGAAGATACAATGTCGGTAAATGAGCTAGGCGTGGAAAATATCAGCATGTGATTATGGATTATGTTTATGCAGGATTATATAAATTTAAATTGTGCCGACAAAATATTTTATTGATGGAAAATTGTATGGAATTACAACTAAGATGTTGGCTGAATCGGTATTACAAAATAAAGTACCGAACATTTTATTGCTTGGGATTATGAAAACTGCGTTGGTTAAAAGCGGATCAGCCAGCATTAGGTCATTAAGCGCCATTAAGCCAAACTCAAACGCCAAACTCATTCCAATACAATTTTCACGTTCTACTTGTCCGTTTACCCAATATCTTACATGTCTAAATATAACTGGTGCATGTTTACGTCATTACGTCATCACGGATTCCTTTGTCCTTTATCGGTCGGATACTCCCATAACTGCAGACATTTTAAAACTAAGAGCATATAAAAATTCTTATCACCCTTTGATGACACAATACGTATGCCTACCACACAAGAAAGGTAATATCCCGTTTGTATTGTTCCCATGTCGTGTTATCCAACGTGGACCTGGTTTTCTTCAGGTATGTACGGCGTTGAAGTAGAACATTTCGAAATTGTTGACAGTCCATTATATCTCAATCAGACGATACCCAGGACAAAGCACTAAAGCACCAGAAAAGAATTTAACCTTTCCAGTTTTTTTTTTAAATTGTAGCTAAATAAGTCACTCGGAATTAAAATGGTGGATTCTCTTCGGATTCTAGTCCTACTTGTTTTAGGATTGCTTGCTCTTTCTCATTTTGGAACAATTGAAGCTGTAAGAACAATCCATATATTTATGTTCAAAGTTTAACTTAAATAATAATTATTTAGACAAAATGTATATCTTCCTGCTGTTCTGTCCATTTACAGGAATCAATTGAAGATCGAAAGGAATTTATAAGGGACAAAATTGACCAAGTCTTCCGTGATGATCCGGATTCCTTCACCCGTGCCATGCTCTTCCTGGACAAGGAAGACAAGGATTACCTTGACCAAGGCATGTCTCCTGTATGGAAAACATTAAACCGAGTACTGGACAAAGACAACCATTTCAAGTCCTACTTGAACAGACTAGTCAAGGACACAAGGACAGAGAAGGAAGACGAATCCTACAGGAAGTTGGTAGAAAAGATCTGGAGTGAATTTCTACAACCTTCAGACAACCCTGAAGATCCTTCCAAGTACCAAGGCCTTCAACTTAAGGGACCAGGGAAAGACAAACTTGTGGGATTTGGGGGTATTTTAAATGGTTGGAATTTACTGTCCAAGGCTGCGAAAAGCGAGACACTAAAAGAGGTAGTCCAACTTATTGAGCGTCACTCCTCCTCTATCTCATTTCTCAAGGGCATTAAATATGAGAAGGCAGAGAAATTAGCATCAGTCGTGGACAATCTGGGAATTGGTAAGGGGACGGTGGCGCTAGCCGCAGTCGTTTTGACGGTGGACACATGGAATAACGTTCGGCTCTGGTGGAATGAGAAAATAAGTGGGGCACAATGCCTGAAAAATATTCTGGACTCTTTTGCAACCGTTTGTACTGCTGCTTACTTTGGGACGCAAGGGGCAGCGCTCGGATCAGTCTACGGTCCATTTGGCACCATGATTGGGGGCGGGGTTGGCTGCTGCTTTGGTGGATTCGTTGGGCACTCAATCTCTGACTGGCTAACTCAAATGCTGTTCAACGTTCCTAAAGATGAGGCACTTTCAAATGCATATCAGTATTTGGGCGTTGAGATGACGGCGTCAAACGAGAATGTCAATGAGAAATATTGGAAGCTTAACTTGAAACATGATCCCCAGAGAGGGGGATGTGAAGATGAGTTTAACATGGTGCAATATGCAATGGCAGTTGTTAAACTGGCCAGAGGGCAGAATATAAATTAAGTTATTTTTAATAATATATGGAGAAGCTATTAACTTATTAATGTTTGAACGTTGCTGTAGTAAGATTTTTGTTAATGATTACCGTAATTAATGCAACTAAATGATTTTATAATTGCATGAATATAATTATGCATCAAGATTTTATAAAAGTGTATTCATTGCTATTCCTGCATATGTGCATGATAATGTCATTGCCTAGTGTTTTATTCCATCTTATCATTATGCATTTCGTCATTATGTATGGCAACATGCTAGGTTATAATACAAAGTTATGAGCATATATGTCTGGTCTATACAAATCAGGAATTTGTTTGACCTTATCTTAGGATAAAAATAAAAACATAATTGGCATAATAAAACCAAAACCATGGATAATGCTGTTATTATAATTGATGATGAGTGCAAACTTGATTATGTTGTTTATCTTTGTACTGGCGTAGTAGTGACCAAGGTAAAGTAAACATTTAAGTCTGTCACATTCATAAAAATGTTTGTGTATTATCTTGGTACACATCAGCAATTGCGCTCAATTCATGATGTTTGCGGACTCCTGCACATGCACATGAATGTTACGACAAATTATTTAAAGATGTTTTATGAAATTCAAAAGCCAGTAGGTACTAATTATTTTAAAATGTGTAAATGAAGGATTGATTTTTATTTAAGACCCTTATATGACAAACTCTTCCTTTAACTACATTAGAAATTCATATTCATTTAAGCATATGTTTCGAAATTACAAATAACAACAACATACCAAACTTTTCATTGCTTAAGTTTATCCGCTAGTTCAGATATTTTCTTCTCTGAAAAATTCAATTTATTTTCTAAAATTACATACACATCCTCTTTGCTATTATCACTGATCCTGCAGCAAGCTTGAATTTGGAGAGTACAATTTCTACGAATATCAATCACCACCTTGACTTTAACAACCTCCATATTATTTAGAGTTCCCTGAGATGCAATCTCGTATTCCCCCACCAAATGAGCTTTCGGCTGTTCCATCGACTCGCTCTGGAATATCAATAACTGGACAGGAGGATCTCGAAGCTCATGTCGCAATTTGTATCTGACAGGGATTCTTGTATTCCTTTTGGCAATATGCAACAAGTCGGTTCGCTTCAGAGTGGAGGAAGTACTCACAAATTGAGCGAATATGTGAAATGGAAGGATTTCTTGGTTCGAAACCAGCCGGAATGGGTTATGATCATTATCATATTCAGATCCAAAGAGAGCAGCTCCCTTTGCAATTAAATCCTCACTATTACTATGACTTGTTAAACCCTCACCAAATGACTCATTTATCTTATCTGACATAATTTGCATTCGAGATAAGCCTCCAAGTAAAATTACATGGTCGACATCATTTCGTCCTGCAGAAGTTGCATGCTGATTGGACTGCAACATGTCTTTCATCATCTCACCAGCGTAATCCACAATTGGCTTACAAATGTTATTTAGATCAGAGGCGTGTAAAGTTATCTCCGCTTGTATTGCATCTACATCAACTGTTACAGTCTCTCCGGAAGGAAGCGTCTCCTTTATATCTTTAAGCTTGCCATTTATGTTCCTATAAATATCTTTCTCTTTCCCACTCATTTCCCAAGATGTTGGGTTTTCACTTTCCTTCAACTTATCAACGCATAATTCTAACAAACTTTTATCAATATTCCTTCCTCCCAAGTTTGCATCGCCACCCTGAACCAATACTTCGATTGTCTTTTTTATAAAGTCAACTTTTGCCAAAGAGATATTCAAACAACCTCCCCCAAAAGAAAAGTAGCCGACACTTTGAACTGTTTCCCTTAACACATTTCTCCATTTTGTAATTTCCTTTAATTTTTCATGCACATAGGCAAAAATAGCAGCCGTGCCTTCATTTACTATCTCACAATTTGAAATCCTCGCTATTGCCATTGAATTTAAAACTGCCATCCGCTGCCTACTGTTGAACATGTTTGGGACGGTGAGGACCAAATTTTGAAACTTCCTTTTCCCTATCAACTGGATAAGATATGTTGCTAATATTTCTTCAGGGAAGTAACAATAATTATCTTTTAAATGAACTTTTACAAAATTATCTTCATCCATGATCTCAAAGGGCCAGGTTATCAAATAGCCTTGTAGTAACATTCTATCCATGCCAAGAAGATGTTTTATGTCGAATACCACATTATTTCCATACTTGTTATGACAAAATTTGGCTCTTCCTTCGGAATTGAAATAGAGATAACTTGGGATTCTTAAATTTCCGCAAATACTAATTCCTAAGTTGTGAAAAGTATTATTTTTATTAAAATGCCCTGCCACGGTTGAATTTGTGCCCAAATCAATTCCCAACACAGGTAAGTCAAGATCTGATTCAACTTGGATAGAAAGCAGATTGGAGGTGAGGATCCTCTTCCAGAAGCACTTTTTCATATAGCTGAGTATCAAACAACGTATCATAGTTTTGTCCGAAGAATTTTCACAAAATTTCTTCAAGACTTGATCTGAAACAGCATCATTCTTTTTAACCAACTCTCTAATAAGAGTTCGACAGTATGTTGTCTTAAGTGTGTTCAGTTCCAATTTGAGAAACTTAAGATAATGTTCCTTTAATTTTTTCCTGAATGATTTTGTCAAAGTTGCGAATGGACTAGTGTTGGAAGATAAGGTGATATGGACAAGTAGCTCAAGTTGACTGTTGTTGAACATGACATGGGCGGCATTTTGGGACAATTCAGTGGCAAATATTGGCTCAACTTGAATGATTTCCGATGTTCTTGAGACTCTTCGTCCATCCGGGGAAACAAAATTGATTTTGCCGATGGGAGTGGTGCATTGCTCATGCACAGCTTTAATTGCTTTAGACCCCAAAATGTTGAGTGATTTGTTTGATGTATTTTCTCCATCTCCCTGATTGAGTATCTTGCTAGCATTCCCATTCCCAGTTTGACTAGCACTAGCCTCACCACAATAACGAACTATTTTATCCACTTGATCGATAACCGTCCGTTGCCGGAAGATTTCCTGGATTTTCTCCAATGGAACTGCTTCAGCTTTCAGGATATTAATTATCACGTCCAGTATTTTGATTGCGGTTCTGGAGTCGGGACGGTGGCAGCAACTTGGTCTCTTTAAAAGTTTCTCATTTTCGATCTTAACAAGATCAGGATCAGAATTGACATCGAGACCGCTCAGTATTTTCACTGCCCCAGTTTGTTTAGTTTCTTCAAGTGCTTCGATAAAAGCTTCATAGCTACCGATTCTTGTTTCTAAAATTGCATAAAGCTGAAGGACTCGTTCATCTTTTCCAGCATGTGTCTTCTGTGCAAAAGCAATATAATTCAAATGTGGATGTCTTTTAAACTGGATTGAACATATTATTCTAAATTTTATTTTAGTTTATTTGTATTTCGTACTTACCAAAGCTTCAACGTCCGACTTGGACAATACATCTTTAGAAAGAAGCACAGAGAGCACATTGGTGGAGCAGTCCGTCATACTAATTAGACTCGGTAGGTGTTTCTTGATATGATCCTTTTGTCTCCGTTCCATGGCAGATGCCAAACACAGCGTTAGCCTCGGTTAGTAGTTTTGAATACAGTTTCGCGCAAGCAAACGCTAAATTTCATCAACAGGAGAACTAGAACAAAGAGCATTCAAAGAAACGGGGAATAAAAAAGTTAGATGGTTTGAAGGGCTCAATGAACCTTTGGAAAATCAAAAAAGAAACAAATATAACTTGTTTGTTTACACGGCTATGTTAAACTGTTCACAAATAAAAGAAATCAAAAATACAACGGATGTTATTGATCGAAATGTGAATCCTTTTTTTGTGCACGTTGTTATCTGAGAGCAAATGTAGTTGTTTTTATTTATAAAAAAAACTTTTAAAAATAAACACATCAATCAATCACACTACATGTCAGCGTAAACTTGATCACAAAAGCTTGGACAGGGATGTTCTTATCAGTATCTGACTTGATTTATGTTTATACCGGCACGGGAATGAATGGACCGTGGAATAACATTTCCAAAGAAGTATACTTGCAATTATCTGCACTAGATTATGGCCTGATATGTAATACAAATACGTAATGTTGTTGTTGTTTTTTGCTAAACTAGTAATGCGGGGAATCGATATGGAATTGATCATGATCACATTATAAATTGAAGGAGGGACGCGAGGCTCGCTCATTTCAGAGCTTCGACAACAATTCCTAACACACTTTTCTCTTTTTTAGTTACTTACGTATCATAAAATAATAGTGGACAATGAGCGTGTTTAAAAATACCAAGCCACAAAACGTGGACTCAACCAAGCTAATATTAGATTACAAGACCGAGCTTCAAAAATGCGTTGAAGAAAATCCCTCTCGTTCCTATGTCCGGCTTCAAGCTGTCCACTTCCAAGTCGCCGAAAGGCTTATTCTGCAAGTCACCAACAATGCTGCCCAAAGGCGAGATCTGCATGACTTACTGGAAAGAAACTTCAAATTATTTGGGGAAGAGACATGGATGAATCTAAACTGGCAAGGGGGAAGAGAAGAAGAAGTTGCAATTGGGATCGACTTGGGCACTGTTAACTCCGTCACAGGGGTTTACCTCAAGGGGAAAGTTCAAAATATCCCCAGTCCCCTTGGGGAAACTAACACACCCAGCTGCGTTGCCTTCTTTAAGGATAAGGAAGGGAAGATGAGAGAAGTTTTCGGGAAGCCTGTCCAAAACCTCCAATGCAAAGATCCACCAAATACAGTGCACGACGTGAAGCGTCTCATCGGACGGACAATGACTGATAAGGACCTTCACAAAGCAATAATGAACATGCAATTTTCAGTCGTGGACAAGAATGGCCTGCCCCAGATTTGTGTGTCGGGTGGCTCCTTCTCCCCTGAAGAAATATCTGGAAAGTTACTAGCCGAGTTCAAAAAGGTTGCAGAAAAATATCTCCAAGCACCCATTAAAAAGGCAGTCATAACAGTCCCAGCCTACTTCAACAATGACCAAAGAAGTGCAACCCAGAGGGCCGGAGAACTGGCCGGATTCCAGGTACTTCAGTTACTGAATGAGCCAACTGCTGCGGCCATCGCATACAAGCTACAAAGATTGAATGAAAAGGCGAGGAAGGTAGTCATCTTTGACTTGGGCGGAGGAACATTCGACGTAGCAGTGCTGGACGTTGGTGATATAATTAAAGTCTTAAGCATTGGTGGGGATCCTCTTTTGGGCGGGATTGACTTTGACATCAAGTTGATGAACCACTGCATTGCAAAATACAGAAGAGAGAATAACTGTCCGGAAATTGAGAACCTCCTGAGCACCAAGGATGAGCAATCCAGACGGAGAAGAGCCAGATTCCTCCAGACATGTGAGGAGGTGAAAAAACAATTATCTTTTACGGACACCCAGACACTCTCCGTCTGTGGGCTGATAAACGGGGCTGATTTCGAGGTGGAGGTCACACGCGAAGAGTTTGAGGGTTTAATCGCAAGAGACCTTGAAAAGATGATTAACATTGTGGATAAAACCCTGAAGGAGGTGAATGTGGGGACGAATGATGTTGACGACATTGTCTTGGTGGGAGGTTCAACAAGGATCCCAAAGTTGCAGGCGAAGCTGACCAACTTCTTCCCCAGACGAAAACTCAACGTGAGCATTGATCCCGATCAAGCGGTTGCATACGGGGCGGCTATGCAAGCCGCCCTACTCAATGGGATGATGATTGTTAAAGATTTTGTGAACTTCAACGGGATCCAGGATATCACTCCGATGTCATTTGGGATTGAGTGCTACATGAATGGGCGGAGAGGGATGTTTTCCAAGTTGATAACGAAGAATTCGAAAATTCCGGCAGAACAGCTAGAAGTGTTTAGGACGATACAGGATGATCAGAAACAGGTTCGCATAAGGATTTTCCAGGGGGACAGCGATCAAGTAACCGACAACTTCTTTTTGGGAGACTTTCTCCTGAGTGGGATTCCGCCTGGGAGGGCGGGCTCGCAGCAGGTGGATGTCATTATGAAGATTACAACGATGGGAATCATGCATGTGGAGGCGGTGTGTAAAGCCACGGGGTCCTCAACCTGTAAGTCGTTGACGATCACAAGGACCAAGGACACATATGGCCAGGGAAGGGGCATTGAAAACATTTAATTAGTTATGTGTCGTTTGTTCATGTTTGATTTGAACTCAAGAATGTTAGTTTTAACATTATTATTTTTATTATAGCAAATAGTATTAGATAGAAATATTACTTAATAAAAATAATATCAATCTATTTACGTAATTAATGTTTGTATATTGATGTAGTTAATATGGTTCCCTCACAATTTAATCGGCTATTATTTAGTACTTTGTGAAATTATTATTACGTATTTGAATGTTTTTCTTACATATTTGCATAATTGCATAATAATGTTGTTGACAATATGTTATATGATGCAGAGGAGAGGACGAGTCGAGAAAACAAAGTTTGGACATATTCAACTTGTTTGTGTAAATCAGGGAATGTTTTTTTTTACCTTATCTTCTGATAACAATTCCTGCATAACTGACATTATAAAATCATGGATAATAAAAATAATTTATGGTTGATATTGATGATGCATACAAACTTGATTAGGGCGTTGGCGTTCGTCTAGATAGTGGTGCCGTGCATGTCAAGTGAACGTAAACATTTTTTTTTAAGTCTGTAATACCTATTTACTATAATATTATGTACGCCCTTGGAATAAATCAGTTGCATTTATTTCATATCCTTTACATATTTATGCGCACAAATAGAAAATGTTGGTCTTGTAGGGGTCATGCACTCTTGTCCATTTGCTAAAAAGGGCAGGAGCCCAAAAAGAAAAATGGGGAAGTTGAGGAACATGCTATACCTCATTTTGCGTCTAATATTGTCAAAAGGGTTGATTATGAGTTCGATCGTATATTTAGAACTTCTCGTTGGTCACTAACGTTGGTTTTTCATTGTGCGGCCAGCATTATATGCAAAGGACAAATCCCTTTCTAAATATTCATTGCACAAGTGACAACAAAATTAAACCATTTTGTTTTTCGTTAGGTCCGGTTTACATGGAAACTCATTTAAATTTCGGAATGACCCAAACTTCATGTAACATTCGTCATAATTTGTTCGAGATCCCAAATACTGCTCGCCCTATTGTTTGATTAGTTAATCGTTGGTCAAGCTTTTCTCGAAATAAATATGCACATTTTATTCAACGAAAGGTTTATATGCAAAATGGATTTTACACATTTGACCGACTTTTATTCAATGTCTTCAGTTATGGATACAATAAAATAGCTTGTCGTGTATCTACAATATAAGATTTAACAGATAATTCGAGGTAAATCAGACTTCGTAGTAATAATAAGAAAGGTAGGTTTTGTTAGAGATAGCCAATTCAATTCATTAGCAGCACTACGTGTTCTGTGTGATGGGACACTAATCTTTATTCAGTGGGACTGCACTGCATCATATCCCACTTCAGGAATGATGAATATAATTTGTTTGACATATCAATTGATTAGCTCATTCAGAACCAGATATTATGGAATAAAAAGGGTTAATTAAAGCTACAAAGTTGCACATTCCATATGCTGCTCTACCTATCAATATTACATTCTCTTGAAAAAAAAATGAAAGTGCTCATCTCCCTCTTACTCTCCCTGGCTGCTCTCAGCCTCGACCTGACATGGGCTCAGGAACCTTGCCCACCAGCCGAGGTCCTATTCCCTTGCGGTTGCAGCCCGGAAGTAGGCATATTATGCTCAGGAATTGAAGACGAAGGATTTAGTTTGAAGGAGCTTTTCGACAACGTTTGCAGATTTGTTGGGGAGGACGTCATCTTTAAACAATTGTTCATTCGTTCCATGCCCAACCTGGTAGAGATTGGAGATGGTACCGTTGAGCACCTCAAATTTGAAGAGATTTCCATACTCATCAATCCCCGTCTGGAGTACATCTCCCATTGGACTACCCGCCTTCAACAATAACATTTCCACGGTGTCCCCTCGCGAACGAGACATCTTTGACTTGGCGAACGGCTTTAAGGTAAAAGAAAGTGTCCAATTAATTCATTTATTTGTCACCATAATGCATACCCATTCCGATATATTCCTTCTATTCCTTATTCAGAACCTGCGTATCTTAGACCTTTCCACCAACGGAATTTCTTTCATTCCCGACAACGCCTTCCAAATTCTGCCCGCCTTGGAACGTATTAATTTAAACTACAATCCAATTTCTCACATTGGAAGTCGTGCGTTCGCCGTGGGAAGCTCCGCTCGGATGTCGTTTTCCCTAGAAGAAAATGAACTCCCCACAGTGGGTCTCCCTGAAGACGCCTTCGACGGGGTTAGGAATGGAAATCAGGGTCTGTCTTTTAATCTGGCTTGTAACAGGATGGAATACTTGGAGCAGAAAAGCTTCCAATCCCTCCTGAACCAGACTAATCTTTTAGTAATGGGTTGGGGTTATCCATGCACTGGTGATGAAGAGGTTCAGCGATTCGAGTGTGATGAGCGGGTGGATTGGCTC
Organism: Pseudosinella alba; assembly: GCA_034700485.1. Lineage (NCBI taxonomy): Eukaryota > Metazoa > Arthropoda > Collembola > Entomobryomorpha > Entomobryidae > Pseudosinella > Pseudosinella alba. Next base: position 3,843 of record JAQIXQ010001325.1, on the reverse strand, counting down.
TGCGATAATGAGGACAGTTATAGCCGGAAGCTGAGCGGTTATCGATGCAAAAATGAGACAGGGTTTGGGGATATTTGGGAGTATTGCGCTGAGAGGAATATCACAACTACAACCCTCAGCTATTAATTAAACTGTTTCCCTGTGCAATGTCAGCCATAATTAAAATTAAATCATTTTAAAGTCAGACCGTTTTTGTCTAAAAAAAATCATTTATATGCTTATTTCGACGTCATTTATTACAACTCTCTCATTTGTATGTATGTCACCAATCTGGAGAACGCTCATGACATTCGTCTCTCCAGCGTATTAATACAATATCAATAATATACGAATTTGTTTGCTTAACTTTGATCTGGGTCAAGTCATAACCTTCAATCATTTCACATAATCAATGTGATGAGCTCACGTTATTGAAACACATAATGAAAACTTAACACGATCGATTTTAATTTAGTTTCCCGCTGATAACCTATGTTCCTGGAACTATTACAGGCATTCTCGTTTAATGATATGGGTTATGATGAATTGTGCTGGGCTAGGTGACGACTAATTATTACATCATCCTGAACTACTGACATATTTATAAAGATTCCCAAACAACTTTATATGATTTGCTGGTAACACCAAATTCGCAGTCGCCCAATCCACAAATCCAAGAGCCAAATTCTCATTTTAATTTTGTGACAAGTAAATTACTTTCAAATCAAAATGAAAGTGTTTTTAATCTTGACTTTGGCTAGCTTCGCGGTGGGTCAAGTGACTGTGTGCCCACCCGCCGAATCATTCACAAATGTATTTTGTTCAGACATAACGGATGAATTTAATTTAAAGGAAGTTTTTGATAGGGCCTCCGAATTTGTGGATAATGGCATTGGCGGACAGACAGTTGTTCACCTGGAATGTAACGACATGAAATTTCTGGAACAGAGAAGCTTTCAGACCCTCCTTTATCTAGCTGGAAGTGTGACAATTGGTGGGTCTTCCTGTGAGGAATCGGCCATATACACGCCCCAAACATTCTATTGTGATGAGCGTGCGGATTGGATCTGCGATAATGGGGCTAGGTATTGTCCAAAGCTGAGTGGCTTCCTTTGCAAAAATGAAACCGGATTCGAGGATATTTGGGAGTATTGTGCTGGGAAGCACAATACTCCCATGTACTCCGATGTAACAGCCCATGATCGCTTTTAGTAATTAAAGAATGAGGATTAATTTATTTTATGATGCTACAGAAAGCTACACCTTATTGTCAAAGTATAATAAATTAGATTTATCCCTGGTACTTCAGGATGATTACATTCATGTGTGGAATGGTTTATTTCTGCAGACAAATGCTATATTTCACATTTATATTTGGAGACTTAATTATGTTATTGAGAATAAAATTAATATAAAATTAAGTTTTTGATTACAGTTGCAGCATATACATAATTAAGTGCTTTCGCATCAGCCTAGCACTAGCACTAGCACTAGCAATTGCCATAATGATACGCAATATCTGTTTCAATCACTGTCAGGCCAAATTGCATAACATGCAAGGTGTCCGAATAAAAACTCTATGAACACTTTCGACCTTGTGCACATTGGAGTAAATAATCAAATCCATTAAGTGAAGAATATTTATCCTTATAGCAACAAAACCTTTTTTCCTCTTGCGTAATCCAATAGAGACTTTATCTCCAGGCTTAAATTAATTCATGTGAAGTGAGCATCTCAGCCAGAATATTAGTTAGGGACAAATTGGAGCATCCGCCATTATTCAAACTGCAGTTGCGAGTAATACATTCAAAGCTAAAAACCTCATCCAAGTAGGACAAGATCAATAAATAAATAAATTAGAATGGAGTTCCACATAGTGCTGACATATGTTGCTGTTGCTACTGTGTCTGCAGCCATGGGTGTGCAGGTGTGCCCCCCAGAGGAAGTTCTATTTCCGTGCAAATGCAACGAAACAACTTACGAAATATCCTGTGTGGATATACGGGAGGAGTTTAATCTCAAGGAAATATTTGATAACGCCGCGGAATATGTGGGTGACGACATCCAGTTTAGCATCCTTACCCTATATAACTTAACCGCCCTTAAAGCGATTGAAGAGGGTACGTTCGAGCATTTAAAATTTCTGGAGATCTACATAGATAGCCATCCAAATCTGGAGTACATCTCTCCTCTCGCCTTTAATGAAAGCCGGCACGTCACGCATCAAATATCAATACAGGGGAATGAAAAGCTTGGCAATGATCCACCTCATGAACGGAATGTTTTTGACTTTGTCAGTAGTTTCGAGGTTTGTCGCATGACACATTATAATGCCTGGACTGGCCCAGTAGTCCGATGGATTGTTCATTAATTCACATTATTGATTCTTTCAGAGACTGGCGTTCCTGTTTATTCGGAGTAGTGGAATATCCTCCATTCCTGATGACGCTTTCCAAAACCTCCCAAATCTCTTCAGCGCTAGCTTGAGCTATAATCCAATATCCCGTATCGGGAGCAGGGCGTTTGCCACAGGAACAAATAGTTTAAGGTTTGTCTACCTGTCAGATAATTTCATTTCTGCGGATGGGCTCTCCGAGGGAACTTTCGATGGGATCAGTACCCCCTTTTACTATTTTGATTTTGGCTGCAACAAGTTGGATTCCATGGAACGAAAGACATTGCAACCCCTGTTCGATCGGGTTGAGGAAGTATCCGTTCATTCTTACTGTTGGGGAAATCCCAACCCACCAGCGAGATACCATTGCGATGAGCGTGCAGATTGGATCTGTGCCAATGAGAATAGATATCGGGGGAAACTGAGAGGCTACCTGTGTAACAATGAAACGGGGTTCGAGGACATTTGGGACTATTGTTCTGGGAGGAATGGGACCCTACCTGGGTCTGTGGGTGTTAATTATGGAGCCGACTGAGTGTCATTCTACCAAAAACAATGTACATATGTACGTTCCTACAACATACAACATAAATTCATGTAGTTCTAAATGTAAAGTAGTCTATAAATGTAGTCTTGCAACATAAATGATAAGGATTGACGAGGATAACATTGATGATTAAACGTACAGGCTTATCATTCAAATTTAGTTTGTTTGTCCAATTACGTTGGGGTTTGAAATTTGATGAAAGTACATGAATGCAATACTGCACAAGAGAAACAAAAACAGAAATTGTGCTCATAATAATGAATTATCTTGCAATAATTAATGTTTTAATGTTACATGTTGATTAGTTGTAATTGTAATTTTATTTTAAATTGAAACAATAAATCAAGTAAATGTTTAAAAGTTAAAATAATTTTGCATATAGACAATTCTTTGCATTCTTTTTCATTTAATTTTAATTTCCTCTCACTCCATTACACCAGCATCAATATACCAAATTAGATCCAGGTAAGGATTGTCACGACTTCCTCCTCCAAAGAAGTAGATTCTATTCAACTTTTCCACAAACACCATCGAAGGTGGGGAGTCATAACTGAAGTCATATCCGTTCGGCATATCGTCATGCGAATAAATGTGAATTGATTCTTTGTTGGATCATATTGCAGGATCCCATCCAGTGGAAATGGCCTACCTTTGCTGTAGCCACCCAGAAAGTACGCATATTTGTTGGTGCTCACCGTTGTCCCTTTAATCCAAATGATCTGGTTGAATTCTCCGTTTGACTGACCCAACACTGTAGATTCCAGCGTGTCCCGGTTTATCTGGACGGCCAGCCCATCTGTTCTGAAAGCATAGGCAAAGTCCCCAAATGTGGCCATGGGTACTGGAATGGACATGGTGATGTTGGTGACCAGATTCAGGCAGGAAGTTGCTGTGTCAAATTCAAATATGTTGACGTGTCTTG
>JAQIXQ010001324.1:0-15538 GCA_034700485.1 Pseudosinella alba | reverse complement strand
CTCATCCGCATTAATCTGGAGAGGTGGCAAACATTGTAAAATATAAAATATAATATAAGATATCCCCTTGAACTTAAATGTCAGAAAATATGAAATGCCAGTGACATTTTCTTACCTAATAGTCAGTTGGGTTGCATAATTCGGTTCAAGCTCACTCAAACTACTCACAAAATAAATCCAATGAAATGGTGAGCTCCAAATTGCAATGGGACGCAAAAAATTTAATGAAACAAAGACACGACATGATCCATTCCCAAATTCATTTCATATTCTCATATTCTCAAGAAACGAGCGTGTATGAACGACTACTCCATTCCATACTAGATGTCCTGCACGTGCCATATTTTTGTCATTCTGTTCCGAACAGACTGTTCGTGCATTCTTATTCTTCCACTTCATTCAACAACCTAATCCAATCCATCAATCCACATAATAATGTACAGTTTCTCACAAGAAGACATGGACTAGGACAGCAGAATAATATGTGGAGATGTGTGTGTGCTCGCATAAAGTAAACAAACTGGATGTTTAAGTCCCTGGAAGCGAGCATTTATTTAAAATTGGTTGATAAAGTAATTTAAGATGCATTAAGTAGCATTAATTAGTCAATTTACTTATCAAGTTATCATTCTTCATTGGAGCTTGACAATCACAAATCAATTTCAGCTAAAAGCACTTTCTTGATTACATTTAAAACCGAGATGGATTCCGATGAGCCCTGCCAATCAATGAGTGTCAGTTCGCCGGAATCTGAGGATGATGATGAGGAGGATCCCATTTATGTGGAGAGGGCCGTGGCCCAGAACACCTCAACTGTGGAATGGCTCATGAATGAATTTAAAACGGGGTCAAAGTATTTGAGGGAGATATGCAAAATGCCGGAACTCCGGGTGGGGGGTGGTCTCCGGGCAAACCAGTTGTTGGAGGGGTGTGGAGAGCTATCCCAAATCTTGAGAGGGCCTGCCATTGGGACTCTGATGGAGTTGGAGCATGTCAAGCTCCTCCTCGGGACGGCTCATGGGAGGCTGGTCACCTTGGAAAGGAATAATCAAGATATGGAGACCCAAATTGAATTTCTTGAGGCGAGGGTGAGGAAACTTAGCAGCAAAGTCAGGGACCTGGAAAGCCAACTGAAGGCTGTGAAGGATGTCGCCTATTTCAATGAATGGAAGGTGGTGGAACTGCGCAAGAGGGTCGGGCTGGAGAAGGCTGTGGGAAGAATTACAAGCTAAGCTTACCCAGTTTGAAGAGGCACCTGGAGATGGCACCGACGCCCTTCCTTCGACCTCAAGCCCCCCGTTAGAAACCCGATCGATCCTTCGCCGAAAGGGCCCTTCCCATTCAAGTGAAATGGAAGCTGGAGGCGGGGCAGTCAACCAAAATGTGGGTGTGAGTGAGGGGAAGCCACTTTCTAGATCGGACAAGGGGAATGAGCCAACTCTGTCCCCCAATGTCCGCCGGAAGGGAAATAAATGCATCACGTGGCGGGAGGGTTTGGTCCAAGGACCCCACCCGGGATCGGCCAAACATAATGGTAAGGGGGACTGGGACTTGGATTCAGGACGGGGAACAGAGGACAATGTTGGGAGCAGCACAAATGTCGTCAATAATTTGACGGATGCGGATGCCGTTGCCCAATGTGGCCATATTGGTGCTGGTGGGGAGGGTGAGGTTGAGGTTGATTCCGGAGGAGGTAGGGAGGAAAGTGTTGGGGAAATAAGAGACAACACTGACGACCTGGCTTCAACATCGACATCGACACCATCAGGTGTAATAGTAGAGAACCCGCACTATGTTCATGTTGAACCAGAACCAGCTAAGAATGTCGAGAATGGGGAAGGTAAAAGCTATTCTTTAATTTTGATAATTTAGAGAATTTATTTAAATAGATAATAATTAATTATTCATTAACTTTTTTAGACTCAACATCGCCACCTCGCCCTGGAGGAGAGAATTTGGACAATGTTGCGGAGGATGATGATGTCACCCAAGTTGATAATTGCCCAGATTCTTCTGGGACTGCGGGTGGTGAAATAGCAATTGACAGCGATGGTGATGACCCTCCGCCTCCTCCCAAGTGCACTTACGAACTACGCCGGACGAGGAAGATCGGCTACAATATCCTAAATCGTACCGGTTTTGCTGCATCACCCCCATCAAAATTAAAGATGAAGAGGACAACTAGTAAAGAAGCGAAAAACAAATCTCTTGGATCCTCGGGAAAGAAGTCTTCCCAGCAACGTCAGTTTCCATGCGACAAATGTGACGCCCGGTTTGGAAGAGCCGACCATCTAAAGCGACATGTTAATAATGTCCACCATCCCCAAGTTGCGGTTCAGGCTGACCAGCCAGTCAAATGCCCGCAAGGCTCCAAAGTGATTCTGCACAAGCGTAGCTTAGAAGAGCATATGCTGGCTCATAACCCCAATCGGGAGCGAAGCTTCAAGTGTGACCTCTGTCCAAAAATGTTCTTCGAGGCCAAGTACCTCAGGAACCATAAGAGACTGCACGAGGCTCGGAAGTTTAAGTGTCAGAATTGTGCAAAGAGCTTCACATGGAAGCATGAGCTAAAAGGGCACATGGCCGTCCATTCAAACGTTCGGAAATTCCGTTGCACCTTGTGCGACAAGCTGTTCAAGTACCGGAAGAGCCTAAAGGTACATATTCAGCGCCATGGGGATGAGACTCCTTACGAGTGTAGGGAGTGCGGGAAGGCGTTTAAAACAAACTTGAATCTTAGTCTCCACGCCCGTGTCCACTCAAGAACAGATGCACACAAATGCCTCGCCTGTAATCTGACGTTCTCTCGCAAAGAAAACTTGAAGCGTCATGAGCGATGGTTTAACCATTGATTAATTATTTATATTCATTGTTCACATATTTTAGTAATCGCAATCAGTTTGCAAGCTAATTCAAATCATTTGTATCTACTTTAAATATGAGCTGATGATGTTTATATAAATTAAAGTAACGTTTGTAGTTGGCAATTTATTAATTTCTCATAAAATAAAATATTACTAATACATCGAACTTAAATAATATAAAATTATTCTCGAATCATATCATATTTTATGTTGCATAAAAAGTTAGCCCCACCAGCAACCCCAAACATTCAGTTGTTAACCCGATCAGCAGAAGAGAAAATATTATAACAATGTTTCCATCGAATGAGGCACTCGAGGAACCATTTTGGTATGTGACCTCCGCTGACAATGGACGATTCCTGGAGAACCTGCTGACAGATAGCTCTTGCAAAGAGCTGATCCACCTGCCAATTATCCCAGTACATTTGAACCAACCCAGTCGAATATAGTCGAATATAACCAACCCAGTTGTGCAATAGCTGGGGAAACCTGTCTGGGGAGACAAGAATCCAGGATTTCTGCAACGGATTTATTGGAGTGGTGAAGTTTGTTTTCCAAAATCCAAGTTAGTTTTAGTTGAAGATCCGAATCCGACATGGGCGAAATCTGAGCTGGAATGGAATTCCTGAGTATTACCGGTTGGTCAATCCCCGAGTAGTTGACTGTTATGAAGTTGTTGATGACCACAAGGCATGGGCCAAGTAGGTTCCAGGAAGTAAAATTAATATCGGGTTTGGGGTTAAATGAATAGGGGAAGATGTGGTTGTGGGGCCATTTCAGCTCTTTGCAATTCGATGGGGCTCTCACGTTTGCAACTTTCAAGATTGTAAACTCGACTTTTATGTCACAATGAAACTATTTTATTTTATGCCTTTCCTGGCCTTAAATGTCTATTTTAAATTCGTAAAATTTGAATCCAATGTACATTTCTCAATTATGAAATTATATATTTATGACACATTGACAATGGCTTAATATTAATGTCAACTTAAAACGGATATGACACTAAAGTGGAATATTATTAAAATTATTTCACATGAAGAAGCGATAATATTTTTAGTTGATCCATATCATTGAACCTAATTAGTAATTACAAGTGACCAATAACAAATCCCAACATGCGAATGCGCTCAATATTAAAACAGAAAAGCAAACATAGGCATAATGTTAATTCAGACGCCTATTCAAATAAAAATTGTCCCTAAGGACACTAGTTAAAAAAATATGTTTTAAAGTTGAATGATCTCAAAATGTGGAACCAATTGAAGACATCTTCGACCACAAATTGGCTGATTGGGGGCACGCGACATGGTTGACATACTTGGTACGATGAAATCCAGATCTGCCCTTCGCAAATGACTTATATTTACAATGGAATACGAGATTTGCAAACATTAAAGAGCTCATGAGTCATGACTCATGACAAGCTGTAGTCAACTAAAATAAAATTATGCTGAAGTAGGGAAGCCTGCAAAATTTACCGCCACTATCGGCCACTAAATCGAGTATTTTCTTCTTAATGTAATTCGTATATTTATTAATGTGTTTCCAGTCGAGGTACGATTATATAATACATTCATGCTAAATAAATACTGGTTGCGTGAACTGTGAAATCCATATATATAATAAAATAATGAATTTAACTATGACTCGGACAGGTGTGGGAGCAGATAATTGACCACGTAGGAAATCACGAGGACTTTGATAGCTTACTATCTGCATTTCCGGATCTACAGCAGGAGAATGCATTGCGGATGAAAATGCCACTTTTTTATTTCGTCAAGGTAGGCAAGCCTGTCTCAGTATCATTATTAGCTATTTTGTCTGGCAACTACATATTTCTGATTGATAATAAAACTCACATCGTAATATTTTTTTATGCTAGGTCATGCCAATCATATTCCAGTATATACCTGTATGGCGGATATTTTTGGGTGTCGGGCAACTTGCAGAATGTGGAATGAAGCGATGGACAGTCATATTCAGAATCATCTAGACTTTCTTCCATTACCGGGCATCACATCATCATCATTCAACTTCCAAATCTTCAATCCATACGTCAACCTAGTGTTTAGTAGGAAGCCGACCATTGATGATTTTCAGGGTGCGGTAAATTTTCAAAACGACATGGTTGGAAGTGGCAAAAATCCCTTCCCATTTGGGACAGTTAACTTAAAAATTAGGGAGTTATCATTTGATTCTCCACTATCCGAGTCAGAAAAAATACACTTGTGGAATGCTTTTACTAATTTTATCAAAGCGTTTGGCCAACATTAACATATCTGGTATTTATCTTTCTGGGGAGTAACTGATGAGTCCTCAGTGATGACCATACCACATTGGCAAAATTTATAGCGCTCTGTCTCAATTACTGCTCCTCCCTACGATCCATTCAATTAAGAACAATTTATCAAGCGCCACCGAGAGGAGGGGAAGGGGAGGAAGTCAATCAGCAGACCATTATTATAAATACAATCATGGAAAAATATTTCCCTCCGTATCTACACAAGTTAAATGTATTAGATGTGGAATGCAGTAGTCTACCCGCGAATTTATAACATTGTATGGTGACAGGATTGGGAAACTAACAATTGATGCTTTCCACTGGAAAGTGGGGCTTGGGAGTGTTTTGAAAAATGTGAAGGATTTCAGTCTACTGTTGGCATCCAAAGACGAAATTAACTCCATCCTGTTTGAGCTGAATGATAAAAATTTATTTCGAATTCAAATTGATCTAGCATGTGTTGGAGATGAGGATAGCGGATACTCAATCAAAAAGGACATCTTACTTTACCAATTTATCGTTTTTAAGCCTGACAGACACTAATGGGGGCTGCGCTGGACTAGAGGGAGAGTGATGGAAAAATCATTACCGTCTCCGACCACTACCACACTCATCCAGTTACATAAAATCACCACATTGGAAATTTGCATTGACACGGGTGGAATGGACCTTGCTCTACTGGAATGCTTTCCAAATACCGTGTATTTGAAATTATTCCTGCAAAATGATAACTTTTCCTTTGTGATGAAACACATCCAGTTATGGGAATATGTTTGCAAAGAGCTAAAATCGGTTCTGGTGGCGGGCTGGCGTAATGAGAAGCAATTACACAGAGAAATTACCAGACGTGATTTTAATTACATATCAACTTGTAAGGCCAAACACCTGAGGGTACGACGACGTGTACCAAATCCAGTTGATGATGAATGATGATGATGAAGATCAAACTGATTACTGTAAAATATTAGGTGATGCTGATTCCCCGCCTTTAAAAATTACCACTACACTGAGGATGTCGCTGATGAGTTGTTTAATTTCCTCACATTCGGGGTTTGCAGGTTGTTGGATTTAATTTAATTGGATTTAATATTTATTTTATATCAAGTTGTTTGATCCAACCGCGTTTTTACATTATTAGAAAGACAAAGAGTGCATTGCATATGTTATAATTTATATTGAATATCCCTTTTACAGTTAATGTTATTTATTTGTTATTTTATGAATTTATTCTTATAAGAATATATCCATCTTTTTGTTTGTTTTTCCCTTGCCTGTTACCTGTATTGTCTTGTACTAGCGGTCATAATAAAAAGCAATTATTATATATTAAAATAATTAATAACCATAATTAAATAGTTTGTTGAGTAGTTTTTTTTTCTTTTTTTGGGGTGGGATTAGTCTTATTTACGGAAGTATAGTGATTGGTGAAAATATGGAAATCACAATGAGCAAATTAATTAAGAAATTTATAACCGGGACATACTGAGTCAAACGGAAATTTGTCAAATATGTATCAGGTAGATATGATAATTAATTACTCATCCTTTGTTATTTACATAAGTAATGCAAGTAAGTAAATAGTGAATGCGTAAGTTGGCCACTAATTTACCCACCCCAACTAAAATTAGCTCCAAGGAGAACCCCACACATGCAATTATGAGCCCAACCAGCAGTAGAGAAATTATTACCACAATGTTTCCATCGAATGAGGCACTGGAGGGGCCATTTTCATATGTTGAGTTCTCGACCTCCCCCGATAATGAATGCTTCTTGGAGACCCTGTTGACGGATATCTCTTGCAAAATGCTGATCCACCTGCCAATTATCCCAGTGCATTTGAACCATCCAAGTCGGATAATGACAGAAGATGGGACCCATTTGCTAAACTGGGATGTGAGAGATTGCCGTAAATATAACTGTTTCCCCAAATGGGCTTCACTTCCCTGCAGTACTTGGGAATAGCCTTGAGCCATCGTGGTGGGTAGAATCAGAGCGGTTTTATTGCATTCCTTCAAGGAGCTGAATAGCTCATTCGTCTCCATTTCCAAATATAGTTGATTAAGTTGACCTTCCAGGTTGACCAAATCCAGAAATGACCAATGTTCCGGAGACCAGTTCTGATACGATATTTTGAACCACTCTGCCAAATCGTCGAGAATGTTTGCAGGATGAAGCCCGCTGTAATTACGAACATCTTCAAGGGCCATTAAGTCCTCCCTCCCTTCATAATAAGCTTGAGATGAATGGAAAGCTGTGGCTCCGGCTCCACTCACTTCTGAAGTCACATGGAACACGAAGCCATCTCCCCGTATTTTATGTTGGCTTCTGAGAATCCTCTTCCTCACAGTATCATTGAGAAGGAGGTTGGGATACTGGGCAAATCCCCCCAAATGAGTTTTGCCCGCTCTTGTATATATTTTGAAGTCGTTATCTGCCAATTCCTTCAACGTCTCGTATGGAACCGGTTTTAGCGGGGCCACAAGATTATAAACATTTGTATTCTTGTACCCGTTGCTTAGGACGACCCCCATCAAAAGAAATAGTCCAAGCAGTACCCGGGCGGAATCCCTTTGAAAAGTGTCATCCGGAAAGGGGTCTCCTTGCTCCAGGAGCACCTTCCCCAACATGAAAGCTTTCTGTGGAAACCCAATCCTATTGCCGGCAAGTACCTTCCATCCCCAAATAAGAGCGGCAAGGGTGACCACCAACCCAATCCAAACGGGGGGCTCATATGCATTTAGAAGCTCCCGAAATGCGAGAGACTCTATCCGTCTCCCTCCGCAACTGACGAAATGAAGTGAGCTGAATGGGTTCACAATGGAGTAGGGCAAATGGTGTTGAAGGTTATATCGCAAATCATGAGTAAGCCCATGCAATGGATTATACATCAGGTCAACCCACTCATTATAAGATCTCTTGTCGTTCGGTCTGAATTGAGTAGGCCTCTGATTTATGCATAGTATGCTTTCTCCGGTCTCTGACATCGTGAAGTAGGTATAATTCCTCAAGATTTGGGACCAGGCATAAAGGAAAAGCTGGGATATCATGTCACCTTCGGATACGGTGGGATCTTCCAATAGTGCATGGCTGTGTCGACAAAGCTGATCCCATTTCCCGTCGACTTGCCAGTAAAACATTTTGTCCGCCCAGTCATCTCTCAATATTCCTATTACCTGGTACAGTTCCATTTCAGTTGAAATTGGAGTCATTTGAAGAGAAATTAAATTTTGTCTGCAGCTAACACACAAGTGGGGAAGGACACTTGCCATGGATGATATTTCTCCGGTCTTCACTATTGCAATAATAAATCCGTAGTTGTTTGAATCAATCTTCCTCTGTCTTGCGCCGATTTTCAAAAGCGCCGAATTGACTCGCAAAGAATCACGTATCCAGTTGGTTAGAATCTTATTGGCGGTTTCCTTTGGCAGGTCTTTCCAGTTTTCAGAGGAGACAACCGAAATTTTCAGGGCAGGCATGGAGCTTGGCAGAAGCAAGGCAAAATTCTCGTCAGAACTATTCGAACTCCCATAATACCAAAGATGGGAATAGGTGTGGATATTGTCATCCAAATCAGAATTCAAACGAAGCACATCACTCATCGTCCAAATTGCTTGGGTGAGTCCACCGGGAGGAATTGGAGGGAATAAGTCCAAGTTCATTTGGCAGCTCCATGGCTTGGTGCGGAGTGAAAACCAAAAATAGTCAATCATTGTGCAATAGCTGGGAAACCATTCACTCTTGTCTGTTGGCAAAGCTGAGTTATCATGATTGGGGAGACAAGAAGCCAGGATTTCAGTTGTGGACTTGTTGGATGGATGAAGTTTGTTTTCCAAAATCCAAGTTAGTTGATGATCCGACATGGACTCGTGGGAAATCAGAGCTGGAATGGGATTCCTGATTATTACTGGCTGGTCGCTTCCCGAAAAGTGAGCTCCAACGAAATTATTGATGACCACAAGGCATGGGTTACGGTGAAGTAGGTTCCAGTTAGTAAAATCAAGATCGGATTGAGGGATGGATGAATACGGAAATATATGGGAGGAGAACCATTCCAACTCCTTGCTATTCGACGGGGTTTTCACTTGAATATTGCTGAAATGGGGTTGATCGTAATTAGGGATTGTAATTGCATTGACAGTTAACGCTAAAAATGTGGAAAAGTAAAGAAGTTGGATTGATGATGAAAGCATTTTGGAAATTTTGATCGGAACGGGATATGAGCGTGATGCGGATATATGTGAATGAAATGCTTATTTGAAATTTGCTGCTGTCGAGATTGTGAACTCTGCTTCAATGTCACCATGAAACTGCTCGTGTCTTTCTTTTTTTGGCTTCAGTTAAATGGACGATCAATTTGGCCTAGATGTGGACATCAATAATCATTCTTTCAAGTAGAAATGTGTGGCTCTGTTGTAATAAAAGAATATGAACACCTGCATCATCCCATCAACTCGAATGTGTCAAAGTGTTGATAGTTGATACGGATTGTAATTACTTATCAAGCTTTGTCCAGCACACGATATTTTCAATATCACTTGTTAGCTCCTTGAGTGTCATCGGAGATGGGTAAGCAGGATTGGATAGCTAAAACATGGGCTCTTGTCAATGTTACGTAACACTGAATCTGCGGCACTAACCGAAAAATATCAATGAGCAATCTTGAATGACAAATAGAGAAGAGAGAGTTAAGGGCTTTTAATTTGAATCCTATTTACATATTGATCAATAAATTACTTGCTTTTATCCCTCGAATTTTTACCTCGAATGGCTGTAGTCATTAACTTTCAAACTCATGTTAAAAATTCAATCGAATATCGATGTCAAAGAGTGGTCTTGCCAGTGATGACAACAGTATGAGATGCTAAAGTTGGTTTATTTTCTTAAATACAAAATTCCAATTATAAAGATACAATGATTTCAAAACCATCTTAAATTAAATTCCATTTTTTACATTATTGTTACATACTAGTATTTAGGGGATCATAGTAGAATTACGGATATTTTATATTTTTAATTACTATATGACCTCTGTTGTATATGGTGTCAAATTAATTGAAAATAAATGTTTTACAACTGAACCCTCGACTATAACATGGTTGACTGGGGCAATGATCTACATACGGATTGTCATATATAAGTAAGTTGGTAATCTCTCAAATATATTTTTATACGGAATATTCAAGCCAAGATATATAATTTTAATTTATCTCCCCAAGCGCAACACTACAGCATATTATAATCCTTGTTATGTATACGTCTACAGGAAAGATTGACATTGTGTTCACTCATCGGCTATCAGATTTAAATAATAAAAAGAGCAATGTTAGAGTCGAACCATTAATCCGCCACAATTATGTAGTAATAACTATACAACTAAACGCGACGCAGCCGGAGGTATCCTGCTTTTATCGATAGCAGGAGCAAATAAATATCCTGGTGATGGCTGATCCTCTTCGGTTCTCTGTAACTGAAATACAATTAAAGGCTGAGAAATATTCTCCCTTGACCAGTGCAGTGTACGTACATTGACAACATTCGCGTAACAAAGCATGACTGAAAGGTTTTTAAAAGTAATTTACCTCCTATTGTGATTTATTTGCTTTGCAGGACAACTTCTTGTGATTCCAAAGGGATTTGGCATGCTTGAATGATTTACTGCAGGCGGAACATGTAAACCCACGCTCTTCAGAATGCACATTGGCATGGTTATCCAAATAAGTTTTCATGGCAAACTTCTTGTTGCAAATTGTGCAGACATGCGCCTTAGTCCTCGCATTCCTCTTTTTCTCCAAGTGGCACTCCAAATAACGTCTGGTCTTGAAGGATTTGTTGCATTCTGTACATTGAAATAGTCTTTCGGTGGTATGCAATGCCTTGTGGTTGTGCAAATAATTCTTCGTTTTGAATGACTTGGGACAGATATCGCACTTGAAATTTTTCTCCGTGACGTGGACCGTTATAGTATGGGTAAGTAGACTTGCCCTCGTAAAATTCTTTTGGCAAATCTTACACTTGGCTGGTTTCTCACGCGTGTGTGTGCCAAAATGTTGTTGAAGGCGGCCCCTGTTACAGAATCTCTTATCGCAGAGTTCACATTGAATCTTCTTTTGAGAATGTGCGCTATGAGCTGCGAGATGTTTGTAATATGAATCCCTTGAAGCGTAACCCTTGGAGCATGACAAACAAAAATATTGTTTTTCCTTTGTATGAACTGATGATGTGTGTCTCTGCAGAGCAGTTTTCTTTGCAAAACCCACGTTACAAATCCCACACTTGAAAGCCTTTTCACCTGTGTGGGTGGGTATATGTCCCATGAGGGTGTCACGTGTCAGAAATTTCATCGGACACAGATCACATTTGAAGTTTCTTGGTCGATCAGTTTTGTGAGTTTCTAAATGTGACCGAAGAGTCCAGTAGCGTGCGAATTCCCCTGGACACAGTTTGCAAAAATAGACCTTCTCTGTGGTGTGCCTCGTCAGATGTATATCTAACTCGGTTTGTCTTGGAAGTCGCTTATTGCAAAACACACATTCAAAATTATTATTAAACTTTGGGTCATGTATATATTTTAAATGACGAGTCAGTGCTGTTTTATCCCTGTATGCGGCAAAACATTTGTTACACCTAAATGGCTTTCCAACTATGGAGTGTCTCTTAAGATGATTATGATAGGTGTGCTCACTCACGAACTGTTTGTCACAAGATTGGCATTGAAATTGTTTACCGCTGGAAATACCACCGCGATTCCGAACAGCACAAGTTTTTCCAGACATTTTCGTGGATTATATCCTTATCTTTATTCAATATTTGCTATTTAGCCTTAGGAATTAAATTGTTAAAAAGCAACGAAATAATGGACTTTGAGAGTGCGTTCAGTTAATAATGATGCCGAATGGACCAATGTTGAAATGTTAATGTGTTGAGAACAGCTACGCGGGTTTTTAGTTTCTCACAATCCATAACAAACACGGTTTAGAATATTATCAGGATAAGGAGTAGAAAAAAAAAGAAAGAAAAAAAAGTGTGGATGCTAAAATTAGGTGGCTCGTCCTTAGCTTTCATGCACAGAATCTAATGAGCCAATCTACTTATATTACACGCCTGAGTGTCGGCTCGCCACGTATACAATACACACACACTCCCTTGATACTTATTGCTTGTACTTTAGCTGTAAAAGTTTTGCATCGTGGTAGTGGTGATGGTGAGTTACATCAAATGCATGACAGTACTTTTATATTCAACAGCACCACTACAGCATATTATGTTCCTTGGTAGGTCTACGTCTCTATATATCTTTGAGATCTGAATCTGAATCTTTTCCAGCATATTACAATAGAAAGAGCAATACTTAAAGGTTTCCATGCTTAAAGAATCCTCGAAAAGGTTAATAAGCTTTAAAGTGCTAAATATGACGAATTATTTCGTGCGTACGAGAACTTGTCTAGATTGAATGAAACCAAGAAAGAGTCTACCAGAGCAAAAAGAGTCGTTCGTAAAAAAACATAGATACAATACACTATAAAAATTTATAATACATACATGAACAAGCATATTATATCATGTATTAAGACAGTCAATTTATAATATCATCAGTAGGGTGGGAGTTTGGTATAGTAGGCTAATCCGACGTGATGGGATATATACTTAAATATAAATGAATGCAGACTAGATAGATTACAAAAGATCCACTGGGACGAAAAGATATGTGTAAATGCGGCTCATTAAATATGTGAATATATATCTTGTGAACAGACCTCAGCTCGTCACGGGACTTCGTCCAGATTTTCTCTACAACAGGAAACGTTTGTTGATTGTTGTCAGCGTGTGTTCCTCGGATGTGTGGCTTAAGAGAAAAATTGATCGTTAACCATTTATGAACTGCTTAAAAAATAGAGGTTAGACTTGATTAAGTTAACTAACATTATAATAAAAATGTCTATGGGTAAAATGGCTGGCAATAGCATGTCGGTGTCATGTTAGATTACTGTCATATAAAATCCAGTCAATAAGCGAATATTTAATAATAATGTTAATTAACTTAACCTAGGCTATTTAACCTGTTTGCCAGGCCCTATTTTTTCAAGCAGTTCCTAAGTAGTTAACGGTCAATTCTCCTCTTAAATCACACTTCCGAGGAACCCACGCTACCAACAATTCTTGTTGTAGAGAAAATCCGGACGAAGTCCCATGACGAGCTGAGGTCTGCTTGTGAATATACATATTATGTTCATCTCGTCCTCGTTCTAAACAGAGTTTACTATAAAGGAAACGACAATTTTGAATCCAGCAGCCTCAATATTATTGCTAAAAATAAGTTAATATAACAAACCACGTATTCCTTTCTAAAAAAACGGATCATTTCCAAAAAAAAATGAATAAAAATTTACCACTTTGTGAAAAATGGAATGTGGCTAAAAGTTCAAAATAATGTGTCATAATATGCGCCTTTGTAGATAATGAGATGAGAAAGTGCGATAGAAAATAATCTACATTTTACCTTAGCAAATTAATTGTATTACATAGTAGAGTGAGTCAACCAACAACCAAGTAACTTGAATCTAGTTGGATATGTTTTAGTTCCGTAAATTAAATTAACCCGTGGATTATTTGCTGTGTCACTCTTGGCTGCCCCTACTTCAACTCCAAAAAATTATTTGTTAGAGTTCGTAAAATAGCGATAGATAATACATATATTATTTCGTCCCGTGGTGATATGTGCTTAAATTTAAATAAATAAACATTTAAGAAAATGTGAAAGCTCATGGGATGGGCTCTGACAGATCTAGAACCGGTAGAACGAATCAATTTAATTCAGTCTGGGAATAACAATGTTGGAATAGGAATGTCGACAGCCGCTCACAACATTTAAAATGTTATTATGGGAGACAGCAAATGTTTCAATGTACAGCCAAAAAGTTGCTCGTCTTTTCGGTGTTTCAGAGTGAAATAAATTTGTTTTGTTTAAAAAAATGCACTGACAGCTTGAACTGACTTGAAGCTCATTCAGCGACGCGGTTCGACAAGTTAAATTATCAATTAACAGTTTATCTTGGATAGTTAACTACAAAACCACTAGACTGTAAGAAGATAACACTGTTTCATTGCGTAGTTTCCTGAATGTTAACAAACTTTCAAAATTCAAGTTTTGGATAGGATCTTAGCAACATGGCAAATAAAACTAAGAGACGATTTTCCTGTCCGTTCTGCAAACAATCATATGAAGTCAAACAAAAACTGGAGATTCACATTCGAATGCACACAGGTGAAAAACCTTACCGCTGTATAGAATGTTCAAGGGCCTTCACAGCCAAACATTATCTTACAATTCATCGGCGTACGCATTCCGTTGTGAGGAAAATTATTCAGTGCGAACTTTGTCCGGAAGGTTTCAGCCGGAGGATAGATTATCAACGTCACCTTTCCAGAAATCATTCAAAAAGAAAGCTGGTTGAATGTGGGACATGCCATATCAAACTAGCAAGCAGGGAATCGTTAAATAGTCATATTCGAGATTTTCATTCGCCAAAATGCAACCGTAAATTTGTGTGCGTGTTTTGCCAAGCTGGGTTTGCCCTGAAATGTCAATTAAATAAGCATATTTTCAAGCACACTAAAGAACGCCCACATTTTTGTGAGTTTTGTTCCGGAGAATTTGCCACAGTGACAGTTCTTAAACGTCACCTGGAAACGCATCGCAAAGACAGATCAAGAGATTTCAATTGTAGCCTTTGCACAAAGTCATTTTTCTACAGTAGCCATCTAAATAATCACATTCGCTATCATTTAAACGAAAAATCATTTAAGTGTCAAACTTGTGGGAAAGGTTTCCATAATTCGGATGATCTGAAGCAACATCAATTAGTCCACTTGAAAGTTGGGACATTCACATGCAATGAATGCGGAAAGGTGCTGAAACGGAAGGGAGATCTGAAACAACACAAGATCAAGCACACCGGAGAAAAGTCACATTCTTGCCAAATTTGTGAGAAAAAGTTCGAGACACGAAGTGATTTAAATCGACACATTAGGCGACATTTGAGCGAGCGATTCTACGAGTGCCAGGTCTGCAGTAAGACATTCAAGAGTACTCATGATCAACGGAAGCATGAGAAAATCCATAACAGATAGTAATTGTATTGACAGTGCAGCATATTAAACCTAGGTCGTCGGTCGGTAATCAGATATGAGAAATATACAAGGGACCCACTTTTTGTCTGAATACAGAGAATTGCCACTCAAGAATCATGTACTATTTGCAGATAGACTTTCGTGCAATTTAAAATAATTGCCCATTTGTCCATTTTTAGTACGACGAAGTGACAAAGTATGCTACTGAAACAAGGATGCATTTTTTAAAATTTACAAGTAAATTGCTTCAATTGTATTATGC
>JAQIXQ010001323.1:0-15553 GCA_034700485.1 Pseudosinella alba | reverse complement strand
TCCCTTCATCCCGAACTTTCCTTCTACCACCTTCTTCAGGCTCCCCGTTCTTTCTATCACCAGGGGTTGACCACAATAGTATGTCATATATCATCAAACCGCCCAAGTATGCTTCACAAAAAGGGAACAGCATGAATTAACACGTGAAGTTACAAGCCCTGACTACCTAGATATGTATGATTAGACAAACTTTTTTTTCTATGACAATGTAATTTTTTATATCCTAGCTAACCTACGGTGGGATTGCCAAACTTATTCCATTAAACAAAATATTTCAGGCATATTAATTTGGATTATTCTATAAGATTTTCTTTTTCTTTTCCACCGCGTGTTGTACTCGCACAGAATAGTCAACAACAAGGAACAACATATGACATGGGAATATTAAGTATTATTGTAGATATATTAGCCAGCCATATGGACACATTTGCTTGGGATATGTTCCAGTCATAAGTAGAAAGACTTGCTGGACCTTCACGTCATGATTGAAGCATCAAATTAACACAATTCCTCAGCGCATGATTCGTCATATTAAATGGGGTATGCTTGTCAACAAAATTGTTGGATCCAAACCTGACCACAAGTTTCCCCATGGACATTACTATTCTCCTATGCATATTTTTGTTCATCCACTTTGAATTCCTCTTGGCATCCTGTAAACATTCTTCAGATTTGGCCATGATCCCCCCCATACATGGCAACCATACATGACCTGATATGGTCATACAATACATGATACTATCATGTATCATATTATGAATTTGGAAGTGGTCTGGTCTCCGTGATGAGTTGAACCATTAAAGGAATAAATGTGATGGGTTCTTGAAACATGCTATACTGATATGACACTATGAGAATTGGGGCTCAACTAGAGCAAACAAGCGCAAACCCTTCTCAAAGTGTTTCGGAATACCAAGCCCATGCAAATGAGTAAGCTTAAACCAGACACCCTGCTGTATTAACAAAAATAAAAGTTTCAAAAATTCTTATGAGCTTAAATTATACAAAGTTTTTATAAGTTTCCCACTGTACCTATATATGTCTTTCCTCAAAGTCCAAGTATGATCCCAGTAGAATGAATTGCTCATTACCCGTCTGGTCGGTAATGAAGGTGAGTGTAACAATTTAGCCTAGACATTAGACATGACTAAATAATTTGGAAATTAAGGTTGAATGTTTATTAGTTATTACAGTGCCTTATAGGAAAAACGAATGAAAAGGTCAAAATGTGCTTAATATAAATGTTTTTCAACGGATTACTTTTTAAGCCAAAAACATTAGCATGGAAAGATTTTTTTAGGAATACTTATAATCGTAAAAGATATGAAATTTCATGAAGACATTGGCATCCGTAATGTCCTTTTAAATTTGCCTAAACCAAACCAAACCTCACAATTAGACATGAACTCTTTTTACAGCAAATATCTTGAGAATCTCTTCAGAATGTCTTGTTAGTATTAGTATTCCTCGTAGTATTTTAATTAGACAAAACTTAATATGTAGTTACAGTTAGTTTCAAATTAAAAATTTATTTGATACATATATAAGTTTGCTAGAAATATATATTGAGTCATTTCATATTTAAAATTAATCATTTCATTATTACATATTTCAAATCTTAACTCTGCGAAAACATTATGTATGTGCACTACATCAAGAGAAGCACTTGGGACCCTCGTGTACATATATTTTTATATAATATGCCTACTCACATTACACATTATGTGAGACCATCAAGTTATGTAATTGTAAGCATGCAATGTCTGTGCCTGACATAAACTATAAATCTAAAAATAAATCTAATCTAACTCGCACATCACATCACTTGAATCGACTGTCTATTCTTTTAAGAATAAATTTGGCTCAATTTGCAAGCCCACAGTTTTTATGATGCACGCAATAATTGCTAACCATGTTAATTATCGTTAGAAGAACTTATGTGCGGATAAATATTTATTAGGATGACTAGCGTTAACTTGTATTCATAGTGGTAAGTTTTGTCAATTCAATCAATCAATCAATCAATCAATCAATTATCAAAAGATTTAAATAATGGCAAACATCTATATATAATTCTGTGAAGGGTGTCCCTACTGGGTTACGCTCCAAGAATTTGACCCTAACGGCTTTTTTTTTGTTTTTTAAATTTTTTTTTTGTGAACTATGAGTAATGTTTCCTATACTCATTTCGAGTCACCTCTACACGATGGTGATGAGTTCATGGCACACCGATTTCGCACATGGCTGTAATTTCTTTTCTAAATAATTTAAAAATTAAGCGTGTGTGTGATTTTTTGAAAAGGATATTTCGGCACAGGTTTTCATTAGTTGACAAAGAATGAATGCACAAAATATAATTGTGGGTAACCTCTATCCGTTATCAGTGGCAACAGCGCGAATAATTATGTTATATCACTGAGCAGCGGATTTTAATATGAGAGTGTCCGAAGGGGGCACGTGGGTGTCCCCCCGCAAAGAAATCAAATTGTTAGACGGGCTGGGGAGCCCGAAAGGGGGCGCGGGGGGAGCAAATAGTTTCCCATACGGAGTATGCTAACACGCTAGTCAACTTAAAATTACGTTAAGTACACGAAATACAAATTGCGCAGCTATTTAGTCTAGCGGGAAATGTATTGATATATAAGTATGTCGGGTTATATTATGTAAAAAAAATTATCGATTGTGATGTAAATTAGATGTACTTTATTTATATAATTATTTTTGCAACATTGATTTTATTTACACTGTCTTCCATGAAACATTGAAGCATATTTTTATGGAGTTGAGAGATTTTTTCAACTATGTCTTAGATTTCCATATATTTTATTATGAATACAACTCAGAATGTATCCCTCGTTAATTGTTTTATTATGTTTGCTTCCCAAGTGTACCCTGTTCCGAGAAAATCGACACAAACGGCCTCTGTCGCTGACCTTGTCTCATTTAAAGCTTATTATTTCAAATTCTGTTAGACAATGAAAGAGCGGTATATGTCAAAAGAAAGCAGACACAAATTGACATGTTGCTGATGGATATTCCCCAACTCGCCTTAATTGGTCAGGCAAAATGTGAGATAATAAGCTTTAAATGAGTTCAGCCAACAACGCCGTTTTCTTCCGTGTCGAGTTTCTCGAAACGGGCTGTCCGTGGCAAGCTAATCTTGAATTTCCGAGGGGAAACAATATGAAAATTTGGGATCTGCTTGGAAAAACCTCTCCACTCCACAAAAAAACAATAATAATAATACTCTTTTTCATGATCTAAACCTAATGTGTGTTGGAGATCACTAAAATGAGGTTGTGTCGCTTCTAATGGCAAACGCCCCCTTATAATACCTGAAGACATTTATGTAAAGTAAAGTTCTCTCATATGCGCGAAGCTATCTTGAATGCAGTATAGCTTACATATATCATATATGTATTCCAACAACAGTAATGTATCTAAACACACCTCCAATTCCATGAATAAACAACGATATATGTATGTCTCAACGACCAACATAATTAGTTATTCAACAAACGTACATAGAGAGACTTATGTCATGGAAAGTGCAATTACATTTCAGAAGTGTTTATATTCCACCACACGCAATCTATTATACCACAAAGAATAGCAATTGACAAGAAAATATTAAATAATATTGGAGATATATCAGCCATAAAGGGACATGTCTGGGTCGTTTCCTAGGCAGAAATCAAAAGCCTTGTTGCGTGGGATCCACTTCGTCATCATTTCTTACGCACGTTATTTTCGGTTGTCTTTTTAGATTGTCTTCCTGATTGTTTCTTCTCGCCTGCCCCCTCCACCTAAATTGAATAAATATCACAATGATTTAATTTCAGTTTCACCGACTACCACACATCACCAAAAGGCTAGTATTTACATCTAATTTGGAAATCCAAATCTCACCTTAGACAACAGCATCGAAATGAAAAACATAGAGAGAAGAAATAGGTTCAAGATTTTCATCATGAAATGATATTGTGAAGAAACTGCTACTCGATCACAAAGATTTGCAAGGGAATTTGAATACTATGGAGAAAATTGAAATTAAGGTAGGGAGACGAGTCTACTTTTCGCAAGTTGTCTGCTTGAGCGATTGATCAGCAATGAATAAGAAGTATGATGCGATGACGCTCAGGAACTATAAAAAAATAGTTGTTTGATAATGCAAATTATTTCATATGTAAAATTATTTTTAACGACACTGCGCAGTGGTGACGCAAATCAACATTCTCACCTTGAAGATGAATGGTCCATTAATATAAAACGCATCCGTTCCGAGTCCAATTGGATGGTTTGCTGTGTCCTCTAAGATAACACTTCGATCGATTCTCTCGTCGTTAATCACCACGAATTCCTTGCTTTTGTAATACCGCAAAACCCATTCGCGGAATGCTTTGTTCTGCAATAAAAGTCACATTAAAAAGTAGCATATAGACTTGTGCAAGAAATACTCGAGAAAAGACTCTACAACATGCACAGAGTCACAACCTCTGCCTTTGTGCAATGTATTTTTAATGGCTCACATTTAAGCAAAAAACTTAGTTTAACCGAAAAAGTTAGTCTACCAATACATACGAATTCACTATGAAGATAATTTAGTATGCGAAACCAGAGATAATTTCGTAGGCTTGCTTACCTTCCGTGATGACTGCAGTGCAAAGTAATACTTCAGGAAAGCACTAGTAACGCGAACGCAATGAAGAGTAAAGCTAATGCTTTTGATGTCTCCATTTAGAATCTGCTGAAGGAAGCGACCCCACAAAAGCAAATTGTGGATATGCGTCCAAATTAGAAAGGTTCCGACGACATTCTCAACTTGTTTTGACAAGCGTCGAAGATTTGTATATTCGTTCCACATTATAGCTGCCTTTACCTTATCCTCCTTCTTTCTTTTCTTTCGTGCAAGCTTTTGCTCCTTTCTGCTCGCCTTACCCTTTGTCTTAGCCTTAGGTTCAATTTTCAAGGTATCAACCACTCCATCATCAGACAACGGCAAATCGATGTTTAATGTCCCGTAATATATGCTGATGGACAAAATGAGTAAGACGCTTGAGCTGGCATATCGATGGATGTTATTGAGCAAGGTTGTGCTAACCCCAAGAAGCCCCAAGGATGCATTTGCCAATGTCATGTTCGTAAATGTGTCGTAATACTCGTCTTGAATCGTGTCGTTTTTGATAGTTTCTGATGACCAAAATGATGCTGTAAAACTAATCTCCCATGCTCTTCTCAAAAGCAATGCTTTAGGAGAGAATGCTGCAAATGGTACGACTGTGTTGAAAACTGAGCTGCAGATGCCATACAAGATTGTGGAGACTGCGAGGATATATGGGATAGCCCTTGCCTGTGTGGAAATGAATATGAAATTCACTTTTTTATTTTGCTATGACTCACTTTATATATCAACGAATAATACCACGAAAAGCATTCCCAAGAGAAGGTGTCTAAACCAAGGATCCCTTTTACTTTAGGATGTATAGATACTTGTAAGTCCAGTGAAAACAATTATACCATTGGGTTGGAAAATGTGTTAATAATCCATTCGAACATTGTCAGTATGAAATATTATTATGATCTGATATAATAATCTTCAGTACTAACAGTAAATGGTTTCCCAAAGTGGTGAGTGGAAACTATTGCAAATAACTTCTTCAGACTTAACTGCTGCAGCAAATTAACTTCCCATCTGTGTTTAGCTTTGCAAATGGCGTTTTTATTAAAAGTCAGGAAGAGGTAAAGCCGACCATGTCTCGGATTGGGCTAATTTCTTGTACACTGATATAACTTGAGCTGTACCCTCCACAAATGCAATTAGCTTCCCAGATGCCCCCTGTTACGAGAAAAGCGATAGTCGGAATACAGTGTTCTCTGACTTTGGCTCATTTAAAGCTTCTTATCATAAATTATATTGGCGTAATTATGGCAATGAATATGCAAAAAGAAAGCAGACGAGTTGCGTTACAAAGTACAAAATGAGATATTGTTAGGCAATATTCCTTACCATAATTATGTCAATATATTTTAGGATAAGCTTTAAATGAGCCAAAGTCAGCAAAAATCACCGTTTTTTTTTCGACTATCGATTTTCTCGGAACAGGGGCATATGGGAAACTAATATTGCATTTGCTGAGGGTATCTACAGCTAGAGTTATATCAGTATACAAATGATTAGCTCAATCCGAGACAGGGTCGGCTTTACCTCTCCACTACTTAATGAAAATGCTCAAAATGATATGGAAACTGTTAGTGCTATACATGAACAAACGTAGGGCCTGGGACGGCTCCCTCTTAAGAACGAATTCTTAAGCACGACTTGATGTCTCCAAGGAGAAACAATACAATGACAACACAAAGAGAAAAGGAAGAAACCAGAAAATACAAATTTCCAAGCAATTAAAAGTCAAAGTAGTTAGTACTTACCGCACGGATCATTTTAATTTTGTCAATCATCTTTGTTTCTGCAAGAATGTTGAAGAGTTCAATGAATGCCTTGTGTTTAAATACGACGATGTGAAAGAACATTAGGCGAACCACACCGTTCAGTGCAGCGGAACCAAACAAAACATAATTGAAAATTTTCCCAGGTTCTAAAAAGCCAATCGTATGATCTTTGATTTCTTCAGCTGAATAGAGAAGAGACAATCCACATAAAATCAAAAAGATTCCCTGAAATAATTATGAAAGGAACATTGAGCAATAATCTTGTGTCTTTGTTTCAATATGGAATCTACTAGCCCAATTCATAATAAGCATTTCTATCACCAGCATTTGACATGCCTACATTTACTACATTACATATTCATTATTAGCAATTTTATAAGACAATAATTACCCAGTGTAGTAGTCTGCACAAAATCCACTTGGTTAGTTCATTTTCCCCATCAAATGTGCTGATGAAGATGAAGTACATAAATCGGAAGTAAACTTGCAGCATTCGAATTCCCTTGTTGTCCGCCGGTTGAATAGCCCGGACGGAATCTAGAGAGATGTTCTTGGGGCTTTCTTGAATATTTTCAACTTCATCAGCATTTGCGACAGCAACATCTCCGATATCTTCAGCATCCCTAATTTCTTCTGCATCTCCAATTTCTTGATTAATTCCGATTTCTCCCTCATTTTTGATTTCCTCAATGCTGTTGTCTTCTTCAATTTCAAAATATGCTTCTTCCTCAATACCTTCGTTTTCTTGGTGTCCTCCAGGAGCGGGCTGCACGTCGATATGAATCACGACAGGGTAGCTTCTCAATTCACATGCGGGGGTAGGGTTTTGTGATGTATCCATCTTTGGGAAGGACCCTTCAGGTGCGATGACTCCAACTTCCTTAAAGGATAGTATAATGAAAATAACAACATATCGTATATCTAATAAGATATGGAGAATAAGATATAAACGAAGGATATTATTTAAAATCAGTATCTGCAGTTGGTAAGAAACTGTGCATATATTTGTATGTACAGACAAAAACGCGAGTAAGATCCTGAGCTATTGCTCATTGTTATTTATTTGATGATGTGTGGAATCATATTTGCATAATGGACCGGTATTAAGGCATCGCGCAATGCCAGAGAGTGGAATGGTGAAATGTGGATTTTGATTTTCAAAAAGTTATTCCTAACAAATCGCATTTTACTACGGAATTTACATGTTAAAACCAATGAGAGAACAAGTTAATGGTACATGCCAGACTGAAAAGCGCTATAACTATATCGTCTATATCCAGTGCCATGAGTCCATATATCCATACAGGAACAGGTACTTGGAATTCGTCCCCATATTGTATTACTAAACTGACCATATCTTGAAGCTAATATTAGGTAAGAGTGCGTATGCTATGGTATGGATATGTATCTATATTGTTCTGTAAAAAAACTTTATTATATATATGCTCACCCACTATACCCGCTTTCCCAACCAGCCTTTTCATGCTCCTTTCTCCTTATAACATCATTTATATCAAGTTATATCTACACGATTCATAGATAGCTGCAAAGGAATGACCGACACATATTTTATGTATCTACCAACTGCAATTGCATAGAAGACAATTACTGCTTCCCCTACATTGGAGTCAACCCAAGCTAGGCATAGGTGTGCATACCAATACACTTATAAAGATATTTGATAACGAACGCTTTCCTTCCTAATATGGTTAAACTACGTGTCCTTTCTCCCAGCTTCGCATGGAGATTTGCTTTCACTGCTTTCTAAAAGGCAGCAACAGGCAGCAAGGCACGCAAGCCTTCGTGCAACTATTTTTCAAATACATGACTTTGAAAATAATTATTATATTGATTGATATTGGTTAATATATTGCCATAATATGTTAAAATTTCAAACCCCATCCTTCTTGTTATACCGAAGAGACGAGATGCTCATAACTAATAAATATAACTAAGAAAACATAATTAAGAAAAGGAACTGGTCAATTAGGTAGCATTGCTGTTCACGTTTTTCTTTAGGTAAAACATATTCTCCAAAGGCTGCCCCGCCTGATCAATCAACTTTCAAATGCGATATGACTGGATAGGATTTTAATGGGGTAATTTAGGAAACACATGTTAAGATGATAAGGGAAGGTGATGATAGACAGGACTATTCCAACTACTAAAACGCTGGCAGTGGT
Organism: Pseudosinella alba; assembly: GCA_034700485.1. NCBI lineage: Eukaryota > Metazoa > Arthropoda > Collembola > Entomobryomorpha > Entomobryidae > Pseudosinella > Pseudosinella alba. Next base: position 6,923 of record JAQIXQ010001323.1, on the reverse strand, counting down.
AATAAATGAATTTATGGTGACGTATTTAGAGTACATGATTCTTAATCTTACTCCGATATATTTACTTATGGAATTTAGAAAACAAGAAACCTACCTGTAAATTCCCACGTCTCCAACTAAAACTACTGAATCTTGAGATGCCAAATGGTTTTCTCTCCCTGTCAAGTTGATGTCCAAGCGCAGCCTCCCTGTATTGTTCCAGGCAGAAAGTGTACAATTTGTAATCTCTCTGTTTCAGTTGTGTTTCCCAAGTTAAATTACAATCGTTTTATTGATACGATCTAGGTTAGACCAGTTCGCATCTAATGACTCAAACCGGATAAATGAATGCTTCTCATAAACCACAACCACTATTCTTTCTCCATTAGGTGACCAGATATGAAGCCAATAAACAAATTCACTTCCAATAACCCTTTCACTTTTATCCAAAAACGTTTTTTAAAATAAATAAAGAAACTTAATATAGACCAGGATTTAGTAGATGCTACCAATTCACTTAACCTCTCTTCCTCTACTGATGCAAGAACTCATTTCCGGATGCCCGACCTATTTCGGAAAAAGAGTGCATTGTCCAAAATGCTGTTCATCCAGAGTTTATGCTTAAATCTTATAAAAATAACCCAAGCAGTAACATGACAGCAGGCTTACATTTTTGCATCCTCTACTTCCACTTGAACATACTACCCCACAATGGTTTAATTCATGAGTCATATTGTCATATTACGATAAACAGTCAACTTGCGTAAGAGACTGTCAGATATGGTAGAATTGCCATTTCCAATGTTTTGAAGTTTTGAACACGCACATTTAGATAGAAAGCCGGACGGAAGCAAACATTGAATATAATCTTCTCCACAGGAGGCGACCAGGTTTAACGGGTCATACAAAAACGGGTGACAAGTTGATCAGCATTGAGCAACTTAAAATATGATTTTCTTGTGTTCCAGCATAGCATAGCAGGAATAGTGTCAAAGGGGTCCTTTGTAATAATTTTAATTTCATTACAATTTCGGACAGAGCAAGCATAATATTAGTGCTATGCTGCTGCCCCAAGTAAATCCTGAATTGTGTGGTCACTTACCCCTCACATGCAATAAATAAAGATTGGCATACATAACCGACCTTTATTTTTATTTTTGCAAAAAAAAATCAATTTAGCTAAAGTATACAAAAACCATTAAAATTTAAGGCAACTTCATTCCGACAAAAGGCATGATAAACCGATCGCATAAATAAAAATTGTATGGATCCCCCAGGCCCATAAAATTCCCCAGCACCCAAAACGACGAGACCACCTACACTCTACGGTAGTAGGCACCGTTATGAAACCCCCACCCCGCAAATACCAACAATGCGAAGATGGCCCGGCCCCTTCCCCAAGACAAGATTACCCCGCCCTGAAACCCTGTCGCAATGTTCCCAACAAATTAACCCCTGTCCCAAATATGACTATGACTAGCCCCAAAATGACAAGAAACCCAAAAGACAACTACAGACTGTTGACTGGACTAACTGACTAATTTATTTAGCTGACAGGGAGTTGTAGGTTCCCTGCCAGCCAGGAACCAAATGAAAAATAGCGAACAAGAATGCCCTTCATCTCAGGGTTTATATACCCTTGGGCTAAACCAAACCAAACAGAACAACTAAACCAAACATAGCACATCATTATCATATTTACATTATAATATGATGGCATAAAACAATAATATTTAAGTAAAATATATACAACACTAAAACACAAAACAAGCATACGACAAACAGACAAAACCCTACCTGGACACAAATATGCATTGCTTATCAATGCAACCAAAATCTACCTAAGCTTAAATGTAAATCAAGATAACCTAAAAGTACCTCTGTGAACCCGACTTGTTGCTGCTACTGCTCCACTCGACAACCTCGACTGAGACAAAGGACGACGATGACGATGAGGATCCCTTCTCATCCCAAGCCCCATTGTTCCGTCGATGACTCGTGGCTTGACCTCCATTCCAGGCCCATCCAACAACTCCGAAGAAACCCAGAATTTTCCATTCCCTTGCCCTTCATGATGATGCAGCTGCCTCTACCACCCATCCACGAACAGAACCATCCCATATCATGCACTCCCCGCATGACAAAATCTCGACCAAATCGCCCAAAACAAAATATGCAGATATTTCCCTTGTCTGCCCCATGTCCCTTCCATAAATTCCATACAAAAATTAAGGCTTAAAGTTATGTCAATGCAATGTGCGGATTCGATTATGCATTTTCAAAGATGAAGATCACTGTCCTGGCGACCCAAAGGAAAGATGATTCGCAGGTACGAGTTTACAGGCGCCGGACTGAGAGGGGCTGAATGTTTAAAAATTCAAAAATATTTTCCTTCCGAGTTTGCCTAATTAAAAGCTATAAGCTAAATAAATGGCTTATGTAATTACAACCTTATTAATTAAAATCGCTATTGATTTTTATTTTGTTCTATTTTTATTTGTTTCATTTATTTTTAACATGAAACATATTTTTTTAAAATAGTGTTACAATAGCAAATTAACACCCTAATAAGCTTAATATGCTTAATGGAAATTACGGATTGATTGATGAATTATGTTTTTTTTAAACTGTGTATTAATGGAGATATGTATTACAAGAGAAGGCATTGGGCTTCACTGTCGTAATTATACAAGCATACATATTGCATGTTCTTATATTTGTGATCCAAAACATCCATCAATGTGCCATGTAATAAAACCGTCATAGTGTGCTACAAAAAACAGAAGAGCACAGACACGTGTGCGGTTATATGTCCTGACTACCTAGGTATGTCATGTGTGATTAGTAAGGTGACCCACAAAATGCTTCATGGAGACAGTTCTGAATGCTTCATAGCTCCAAAATAATGCTTTTTGATGCTCCAAGATTATTTCGTTCCAATTTCGTAGTAATATCTACATTTAATATTGCAGTTAGTCTAAATAATCGAAGCTCCCCATCTCCTGCACGGCATTTTGCGGTCGGCGTTTTCGAGGGTGGATTTAAAATGTTTGACCAATTTCATGCAAAGACATTTTTATGTATTATCAATTTCATACACGGGAAATTTTATACATGGTCATTTTCATGCATCGGACAATTTCATGTTTGACCATTATCATACAATCGGGGAAAATGCACAGTAAAAAGTTTCAAATGCACTTTTAAACTTAACTAGAACAAATGTAACAAAAACAAGGCCGTTATGACTAATAGTAAGGCTACATTTGTTCAGTTAAGATGTTTTGTAGTTCACATTGATAAAATAAAAACATAATGTAAGATATAAATGCAAATATAAGGATGTTTGGTACAATTGAAATATTGTCCGCTCCATAACATGCAATTTTCGCCATTATACGAAAATGATCCAACATGAAATTGTCCGATGCATGAAAATGACCATGTATGAAATTTCCCGTGTATGAAATTGATAATACATGAAAATGCCATTGTATGAAAATGGTCAAACATTTTAAATCCACCCTCGAAAACGCCGACCGCGAAATGCCGTGCAGGAGCTGGTGGTAACTCCTAAATAATGCCTTTTAATGCTTTAACTTTTGGTAAAATTGGTCCGTTTTACTTTGATATTTTTCCAAATTGATAGAAAATGCAGATTTAAGAGAATTGCTGAAATTCCCATTATGGCGATTACAAAAATTGGACAACGCGAAGTTTTAAAGTGTGAAAAGTGAGCCTCAAAATGTAAAATTTGCGATATAATGCTCGAAAATGCTGGGTGAAAAAAGTGAAAATAATGCTTTTTGATGCTTTTAGTGCTCTAAAAAAAATATATATTTTTGTTCAGCAAAGCACCAGCATTAATTTGACTCGGTGACCCATAGTGTGTAGTTAAGAATGCTCTTTGATGCCGCAAATGCTCCACGGGTCACCCTAGTGATTAGGTATAAGAACTTTTTTTCGCAATGACAATGTAATTTTTTATATGCTAGCTAATCCACTGTGCGATTGTCAAACTTATTCCATGTAAAATATTTCTGGGCATGTATATTGAGTTTGATTATTTTATTAGTTTTTTCACCGTTTTGTGTACTCACAAAGAATATAGTCAACAACAAGGAACAACAAATGATGAGTCCCCCTATCCTTGTTATGTATCAAGTTTAACTAATTTTAAAATTAAATTTAACTGTGTGGGCCAAATCCGTTCCAATGTTTTTTGAACGCTAACCTATGTAATTTTTTACAGGCTTTTTAATGCATACGTTGGTTCTTTGGAATAAGTTTGGCCCAGTGGTCAAAACTTAAAATTAAATCTTTACCCCTCGTTTTGGGGGGGAGGGGGATAAGTTGAAATTTATTTTTTTAATTCTTGACGTTCACCATTCATTTCTGAACAAGTTGGTTCAAAAATTAAATTTGGTGTATGTATGCATACCTAAATATAAATTTTTGTTTCACGTGTATGCTCAATAGAGGGGTGGGTCACTTTCATGTGGCTTTGCTCTAATGCTCATTTGTATGATGATACTCAAAAATGTTTAACAACATACGTACTTTTATAACTATTAATAAGGATAGTCTTCGAAGGACGTTATAACAATATGCCGGAAGCATGAGTCCATATATTTCCACGTCAACCGCAACAGGTATTTTGGATTCATCCAGGTCCAATAATGTGCATATTATTAAACTGAAACATAACTTGAAGCCAATATAAGTTAGAGTGCGTATGATACGTATCTACTTTGTTCTGTCAAAAACTATATGCTCACCCATAATAGCCGCTTTCCCAACCTCCATATTTTCAACTCGCTTTCTCCTTATAACATCGTTTATATTAAGTTATATCTACATAGCGTAGGATATGCGGAGGAATGACCGACACATATTTTATGCACCAACTTCAATCGCTACTACCTGGTTCACTTTCAAAATCACTTTCACATTTCGACAAAATACATTTTTAAATTAAGCAATAATATTATTTTATATATATTTTTAGTATTTTAAATGTACAATAATTCTGCACCAGATGCTACCAGCTCGGCTAAGCGTTAGCCACGTACTTTATCTCCAAGTGAGCCTTTTCCAATTGAATGCGGACTTTTTATTTGAAAATATAGGTAGGTATGGATATTAGATCCCTCGTTTTGCATTTAACTTTCCAGCAGATAATTGTGTAAGTTAGGGCTCAACAATTTCGTATTCTTTGTATGTGGTTTTGTTTCAGGGTTTGAAATTGGAAATGAAGAATTCAAAACGGTGGTTGTCAATCAAAAACATTTCCTGTTGATAACATTATCAGATTTCCTCCACCTCCCTCACGAGGGCTGATTCATGCCCAGGATGTAGTGAGGGATGGGGCCCACACAGTCTTCTCACAGTAGACTAGGAAGATATTATGATTGCAATTGAATGCATGACTATCCTTTTTATTTACGTTCGCTTATCATTATCGTTAATTCAAAACTGTTGAGTTGAAATATTGATTTAAAAAACAAATGAATAAGAAACTATGGGACCTATTATCCGCACCACATACAATTACAACTTTGAAATAGAAATTAGGCATTCTGAATATAGGCATGCGAATATCCTGAATTTAACTTTTGGCAACTTGCAATATAGGTAGCTAATTATTTATTATTAATAATAATAATCTTAGTACATTTTTTTTCAAATCGTTACCTAACCAAAAGATTTTCACTTGAGAATTTGTCTTAAATAATCTTTAATCGTTGTGCGTTTTTCTGTAATCGTTGTCGTCGCCGGCGAATAATATCATTTTCTGCGGCCGGTTTCACATCAAGCCAAGTCAATGGGCGGCCATGTTTACCGGCGGCTTTTCTGTGGGTAACAAAAACTCCACTGGAATCAGATTTATTATTCGGGCTAGACTGTTGTTCAGCAACCGGTCGAATTCTGATCACTTTATTTCGCCTCATCAACAACATTTCTAGTACGAAAATGGGCATAGTTGCAAAAACAGCAAAGAACCAGTACTTCATTACCCCAAAGTAGACTGGGGCGGCAATCAACGTAAACTCTTCTTTCAGATTAATTGCCCAGTCCAGAGAGTAATCCGAGCGGTACAAGAATCTTCTTCTCTGTGTGGATGCAAACTGCGGACTATCCATGCTGATCTCTTTTACTTTGCTAAACTCCGAGCTGGAGTTGGTGGAAAGGAGCTGCTCATATATAATTGCAGTTTGTATGGTTTGATGCCAAATTGTTTCGTACTTGTCCCACCTTTCCATCAAGCCACTTTCAAGAATTTGTGCTAGCGTGCGTATGAAGATTGGTTCAAAAAACGTCTTTTCGATTATAAAAAATTCGTTTGATTCCAAACCCGCAACTGCATGCGACTTGGAAACCCAGCCGGAGCTGAGTTGCTGGAAGTAGTGAGTTATATAATCAAAAAACCATTCACTATCTACTACAGAAAATTTCTCGGGTAACTCCATTTTCATTGTCCCGTTTATCGAGGTCCAATTGCTTAAAGCAAGGAGAGCAAAATGCTTTCCATTATCTGTGACATGGGGTTCCGTTGTATTAAACCATACATATGTTTCCGACAATTTCCTAATATCTTCTGTCTTTTCGGTTTGATTAGTGCCCAACACATTCTCCAAACATGAATACACCGTATTATTTTCGCCGAGGCATTTTGAAATCGTCCCTTTCAAAATATTGTCGTTCACCAATGGATTCAACTCTGATGGAACGGCTGGCTCAATCTGATACGACAGCGATGAGAACATACTGCCCTGGTAGACTTGTGAGACTGTCATGACCGCAACATTCCACAGCCCCCAAATGATGATGAGGGCAGACTTGTTGATTTTCGTGATTGACGAGTTCCCTGCTTGGTTTAACAAAATGATACTCAATTGAAACCATATACCCGGAAAACTTTTCACAAGTTTTGGCAATGGACA
>JAQIXQ010001322.1:0-15558 GCA_034700485.1 Pseudosinella alba | reverse complement strand
TTCCAGTATCATGGGGGATTTGGAGTTGATCCGGTGGAATAACTTGTTGAAGAGGAGGAAGGATTCCGCGGCATGGAACATTTTTAACCTGCTTGAGACTGCGACGCAGATCTTTCTGGAAACTATTTCGGCTCGTAAGTAGCAAATTGAAATTTATTTGCTGTGGTGAAAGGCCCGTAAAACTCGACTGAACATGGAAGGTATGCCAGAAGCAGAGAAGGAATATAATAGGTAGGTATGCATTTGCCATATAACGAATTACGAGTATATGGACAATTTCAACGGGGCATTGGCCAACATTAATACAAGGGAAAATGTAATCGTGCCCCATTCCTTCACAAACAAACGCACCCGGATCGGCAGTTCTGTAATAGCATTTTATTGATCGCAAAACCTTCTTGAAACTATACATGAGAAAAAAATTACAATTTGGGTACATCATAATATATATTGCTGATAGAATTTGACATCCCACAACCATAATTCATTCCACCCATCCCATTTTCGTGGACATGTACAATGTGGAGGCTACTGATGAAAGTCAAATGTTTTCAAATATTTTATCCCAAGTAAAATTTAAAATTGACATTTAAAAAACTCATTGTCGGCAATAATTGAATCAATCGTGAATTCAAACGCATTTAACTAATCGTAAGTTATAATTCTCAGAACCTCATACCTGAATACATAAGCTTATACACTGACAATATACTTGTCCCTCGAATATGCTAAGGTGGGGCAAATAAAATCATTAAACTTCATAAAAATAAAATGGTGACGTAAAATAGTCTCATATTTTTTATAATAGCTTTTTAATTGATCGGAAAAATTCTTGAGAAATATACGTACGAGAGAAAATATTTTACAATATGGTCAAGTCATGTAATGCACAATTAATATTATAAAATATATTGTTGATCGGGTTGGGCTTCCCAATACCATATTTCAGTCCGCCCATTTCATTTTGACCATTTTATTTCTAAGCAAAAACAATTCAAGTTTTATTCGTAGCAAATTATTATTTCTTTTTAACTCAGAGCAAAATTTCATATACTCTTATGATTAGCAATAACATGACCTGAATAATAAATTTTATTTTTGTCGATGGACTGTTTTGCAGAATTTGTATAAAGTTTGAGTTTCGGGTGGGGGCAATTAAGAATAGATATAGTAGGGCTACATTAAGTGGATTAGAATTGCATACATTGTTCCCATTTTCCAATTTAATTCCAATTTAGGATCGAATACGATGTAACCTTCATGACTCAAAAGAAACTTGACAAATGCTAAGTCGCCAATATAATAGTTGAAATTTAGCCACTATACCCTTTACATGACCATCCAGTTCAAAAATTAATTCAATCAACAAGGTAATTCTAGAGTAGCAAGATGTTACCCAGGAATTCGTTGACAGGACCATCTCAACTTACCACAGACTTAGGGACTTTCACGCGGACGAGGAGGGGCACAAGCCTGGTCTGTGGTCTGCAATCATAAGTATTGCTAATTTGGCAGCCCAAGCGGTAAACAAATCCTTAGTCGTTCCACCCAGGTCTTCATATGGCAATTTGACTTGTCTTTGCCCCGAGGCGTTCTACAAAATACCCTTATTGCGAACATGTACCAACATAAAATGCTCTTGTTTAATGTCTTAAACATGGTTGGTACTTTATATCAATTTTATACAGGTTTTATACAAGTAGGTAGATACCCAGGTCAATATTAACGATTTTATTTTTTATAACATACTATGCTAGTTCATAATATTAAAAATTAATTTCCTTTCCATTTCCCCGTTACCGTCAGTTAGGGTGCATGAAACTTGGTAAAATATATTACCTTTCTATCCTAAAAATACTTAGATCTAACCAAAACATTCATTTTGTAGATTTATTTATGACTAGGTAGCTTATTTCAAATATTGAATTTGGGCTAGACACTCAAACAAAAACAAATATGTTAATTATTTAGGGGAATTACTGCAAGTTTTATCTTATCCCTATCCCATAAATATTGGCAACATCAGACCATCCACCGTCCGCAAAAATACGTAATAAAAGAAGCCCGCATCCGAGCCCTTCTTAAGAGGATAGAAGCTTCCACACTTGATGGTAAATGGCTTGGTCATTTTCAGCTTCCTTCGTATTATCCGCCCTAGAATAGTAGTAGAATAGAAAGCGTTGTGATTTGAAGTGGGATTGCCAACGCTGCTGTTTGTAGGCTGGTGATGGACATGTCCCATATTTCCTCTTCCTCCTCTTTCCCGTGAGAATAACTGAAGCCGTTTAATGATCAGCGCTCCACTCCTCCGATCCGTCTCCGTCATAGCCAGTAACGAGAAGAACATGGCCAGTCCAAAGAGACAAGAGAAGATCGGCATCAGTAAATAAATGTATAATGGAAAGAGATGAAATCCCTTGAATGTTATGATATTGGCCAAGACGATGATAAAGAAACCCAGACCCATGTAAAGGCCAATCAAGCTGCTACAAAATTGATTGAATATTTGGAAATTGAACCGGATGGTTGCAAAGCATTTAAGGAACCTTTCATCATATTCCCTTATTGGGGGAAGCTTCTCCAGAATCAGCATGGATTTAAAGTGGAGCTCGAAGCAAAACAAAATTATAATCTTGTACAGGGCCATAAATCGACAACACTCGACAGTGCAAATCAAAGTGACTAGGATACTGAAAAATAAAACTATCAAGTAGATTGCAAAAGTGCAGGGGGAAGGCTCACTCCCACTTGTGCAGATGCTGCTGGAGGGGAGGAACCTATAGAATGTATAAGAAAATGGATCTATATCTACTAATATGCAGCCAGGAGCTAGAATTAAAGGAATTATGGCAAGCGCATAAGAGCAAATTTGTCCAGAATTATCAGTTTCTTCCACTGAGTTCCCTCAGGGGTTTCCCTCTCAATTTTTGTGGGCTTGCCTTTCTGCTTATTTTTTGACTGGTGGTTATCAACATCTAAAAGTGAAATACGAAAAGGAATTGTTCATAATTACATGTCCAAATTTGGATTTTTGATATATGAATGATATTTTTACGAATGGATTACCAAATGAAGAGAGAAACCTCTTCGCTAATGATATGAAGCATTGGACGGAATCCACATTCTTGATGAATATTGCGGCTGAACCCCAAAACATCATTGACAATGCCGCAAATAGGATACTGATTGTTTGGAGGGGTCTACTCACTTCCTGGGGATGGGCGATTACATCCAAGCAGCTGCCAAAGCCGATCACACCGGCCACAATGAACACATTGAAATACCAGAGGTAATAGGATGGATCCCTGGCTCCCCTCGATTGAAGTGTTTCCGTTATCTGGTTCCATTCCAGAATCATGGGGGACTTGGAGTTGATGCGGTGGAATAACTTATTGAAGAGGAGGAAGGATTCCGTGGCGTGAAACATTGTTTAGCTTGATGATAGTTTATACGCAAATCTTTCTGGAAAATAGTTCCGCTCGTATTTAGCCAGTGGAAATGTATTTATTGTGCGGTGAAAGGCCTGTAAAACTCAACTGAAACGGGAAGGTATGCCAGAAGCAGGGAATGAATATAATAGGTATATATGCGCCATATACATAAAACGAATAACCAATGCATGGACAATTTTAACGGGGCATTGGCCAGCATTAATACTAAGGAAAAAGGTAATCGTAACCCATTCCTTCACAAACAAGAGTACCCGGCTGGACATGTTTTATAATAGCTTTATCGCATTATTGATCGCAAAAACTTCTTGAAACTATACATGAGAGAAGGAATTACTTTACAATATGGTCAACGTAATGCACAAATATAATATTATAAAAAAATATTGCTGATCGGTTTTGACTTCCCATAACCATAATTCATTTCACCCATCCCATTTTCGTGAACAAGAACAATTTATTCTTTATTCGTAGCAAATATATATATTTTAACTTCGGATAAAAACTTCATTGAAATGTAAAATTATGTCAATATGTCAATGTTTCTAATTTTCATATTATGCATGATCATTGTATTTTAAAGGGCAACGTTTTAAGGGTGACATACTAAATCCCATAAACATTTCCGAAAAATTTCAAAAAGTGAAATTCGCATTTTTTTTTGTGAAAATTGCCCATTGGATCCTCGGACATAGTGCAATGTTAATGTCTACCTAAGGCGTATCTACGGTATCAACATGGGACGGATCTGAGAAAAGTAATTTCCTGCATGTCCTTGTAAGTACTGTACCTATAGCTGTAATGTAGGATTGTTCAAATAAAGTCCCTCGACAACACTTTGACTCTCTTTACAGATTGATCAAGCGATTCCTGTCTAATCATGGTCGCCAATAATAGTCATTTCTAGTAACACAAGTTATAAGCCTCCGGTTGCATAATTTATTTCATAGAGTTGAAACACTGCATTACCGAAGGTGAACTTTTACGATGAAGTTTCGAGGACAATTTGATCATTATTACTTGTATCACAAAATAAAGAGTATATGTATTCCATACGAATAGAACATTACTCTTTATTTTATGTTCTTTTGTTATGAGCATCATTTATTACGTAATTACGAGAATTATTTTCACCAGACTGTGGGTGACCCAAACAAAACGATGTTGTTTTTGCTGTGTATTTCACGGAACATAAATTTATTAGCAAGCCCTCTTGTAAGACAATTATTTGAGGACGTCACTCAACGCATCCGTTAGCGCAATGAGTATTTCGTTGAGATGACGCAAACCTAACTAATCTACCGGATTTCCCCTCCGTTATAGGTACTACGAAGAAGACCACCCGTAATTCGTGATTGTTTCATTGCATATTAACAGAGTTGAACATTGGTTCAATTTACATTTCTCACTATTTTGTAAATCTACCTAAGCCTGTTCTTTTCTACTTCCTTAAGCCTTGTTAGTGAAAGTCATTATCATTTACAAGATAATCAAAGGGAGACAGGATTCCTGAAGAAATTCAGATTGAAAATTTGCTCCTCGGGTCATCATGAAATTAAGTCTCCTGATATTCTTCACCCTGTTATCGGTCACACTCTCCGATAAGTCAGTTCCTATGGGCAAGAAGTCTAAGGAGAAGGATTCATCGGATGGTCCCCTCCTGCAGCCGCAAAAGCCGGAATGTAGAACAATATGCAAAGATGAGGGGCGCGTTAAAATATGCGGGGAGCAAATGACGCCGCCGAAGAATGGAAACAGTACCGTCACGCTCTACAATAATGCTTGTGAAATGGATTGCGATCGTAAGTCAGTCTATTAGACAAGATTCTTACCAGCATATGTATTATTTGTTACACCGCTTACTAACGAATTATAGCCTTAATAATTATTCTTATCGATTCTAAAGTATTTTTTTTAACATGTAGGTGCAAAAGAAATTGACATCAAGATTTGCAAGTATGAGAAGCCAAAGAGGAACCATGCCAGAAGGAGCTGATCAAGTCATCCAGTATCATTGTGCATATGGCTTGAACCAAACTTGTTTCCTGACATGCAACATAAATATATAATTATTTTGAAACCAATAATGGAATCATTATATCGTAATTGACTCCCGGATGATCATGTATAACTTTGAAAATAAATACCCAAAAACGGAAGCATTATTTTCAAGCAAAAAGCACATTGTTGACATTGCCAACCCTACCATGATTACCATAAATATTACAATGACGTTCCCATCCAATTTCGTGGCTGATGGCTGCTCTCTCATGGAGGAACTAATGTCTCCTTTCGACCTTGAATCTAGCCAAAGTAGCTTCAGCCACCTGTCGAGAATTCCGGATTGCTTAAAATGGATTACCCGTTTTACAAGTCTGTGATGGACGAGTCCTTTCAAATAAAACCCTAATGTGGATTGGAAATAAACTTCCCTTCCTACGTTGACGTTGGTAATCCCAGTTGATTTAAGTTTCCTAGAATAGTCATGGCAAGACGCGGAACCAAGTATCAAAGCTGAGTTGTTACAATGGCTTAAATATTTGAATAGGGCATCACCTTCCGCAATTATATATTCAGTTTTGATGTTGGATATGAATTGCACCAGATCGCGAAACTCCAGCTTGCCATTATGATACATCCTTTTCATTTCAGCCAGCCGATGGAGGGAATCATTGAAAAAGTTAGCTGGGTAAAGGTGCGCGTGTCTGTATAATAAACTCAGAAATCCCAACTCACGTCCATTCCCATACTTGTCTAATTCCTTGACAGATTCCTGAACTTGCGACTGAACAATCATTTTTGGCCGTCCGATAAGGTGAATTCCGTGTTGCTCAATAACTAGGTACGGCTCCTCACTTAAGTCTAATCCATATAAGCTGATTGTTCCTGCTTTAGTATAAATAGTAAAATTGTCATCCACAAGCTCTTGAATACGTTCATATGGCAGGGACATTCTTGGCAGCATCATGTTGTATACGTTCGTGTTCTTATATCCACTACTAAGGACAATTCCGATCAGGAGGAAACTTCCGGATAAAATACGGATCGAGAATGTTTGGCGAACATGAGTAGTCGGAAACGGATTCCCTTGCTCCAGAATCACCATAAGTATTGACATCACATTATTCATTATAGATTCCTTCCGGTTGGTGGGATTTTTTGGGCTCATCAGTCGGATAAGTACCGACACGGACAAAATTGAAATTACAAGACCCCACCAAATTTCTGTTTCATAAACGCTGACGAGTTCATGAAATGCAAGCGACGCGACACCTCTTCGTCCACAACTTAGAAATTTAAGGGATTGAAAAGAATTGTCAATGTGAATTGGCAGATACAAAGGGTTGACAATAAAACCCACCCTGGCTTGCAGGCTTACTTTCAACTTTGTATTTGTAGTATACTCGACATTTGATATGAGTACCCTCTTCCCATTATCACACCATTCGGTATCGCCTATTTCATAAGTGTAGTTCCTTAATATGATCTGCCATAGATAAACAGATAAATGGCTGAATTGAAGATTTGGTTTGGTGAATAGCTTCAAAACATTCCCAAGGGAGTGATGCCCTCCGGCCCCGAATTTATTGTGGCATAATTGAAAATGGTTCCAGAAGGTAAAGTCATCGTTATCATCCAGTAATCCAACATTGTAGGGATGTTCACCAATAAAAATCTTTCCATCCTCATCACCAGGAAAAGGCCGTTCTTTGCTGAACTTAGTTGACATGTGCTTGAAATTTAACACATTTATTCCTGTGGCGAATTGCGGATGAGTAAATATATATGATATACATCCGAAGCAGATACCAATCTGAAAAACCTCCCCCACCTGAAGAGAAAGCCCCATCAAGCTGTCTGTATAGAACGGGTTTACGTTCCCAAGAAACATTTGGGTAACAACGGAATAGTAATAGGAATGAGTAAGAGTTTCGCTTAAACTATCGTCTACCCAGTTACCCAGAAGAAAATCAAACTCCCTTACGGATAGCGTCTTCAACGTGTTAACTTGAGCAAGGAAAAAGTAAATGGTGGACAGTTCTAGGCAACGTTTCTCTTACGGGGGCCCCGTCAGCTCTTGAAAAACACCATTGAGGAGGGTGTGTGAGATAAGTGTGACCTACCCCTTCCATTGAGTCCAACTCGTTGAAATTGTATTTTGGAGGGAAAATATCTAGCTTCACTTCCCAGTTCCACAGTTTACTGTGGCTTGCCACACAATCCATTGAATAATATCCAAATTCAATCAAAATATTTCTACATGCATGAGGAGATGAGAGCGACCGATTTACATGATCAAAAATCCAAATAAACTCGTTTGCATGTTCTTGTGTCGATAGAATGGCAAGCCAAAGCCTCTGCACTACCACTGGGATAACCAATTCGTTAAGATCAAAATCAACACCAAGAAAGTTGGTAATAGAAATCATGATGTGTGTATCTCCAAAGCGTTTGGAAAGAAGACTAGCCAGGATGTCGACTGCATCCGGGTCATTCCAGAGAGAGAACATTTGCTTTCTCTGAGATGAAACCAGTTGGTGTTTTTGGTCCACGATTAGTTTTGATGACTGTCCGCTCTCCGGGCTCCCAATTAGAAAGAAATATAGAGTTGGCAAAACTAGTTGGCCGTGCATTTTAATCATATCTGAAACACCGACTCGATTATTTCATATGGTTAAGTATAATTTTCTCATAAATTACCAATAAAATGGAAATTATCGGGAATATATCATAGAGCACCTTACGGAAACGGTGAAGTGGACAAAGTGGTGGTGACCAGCGGCTCAAATAAGTACAGCCTGGGAGGGCTTTCGAAAACTACATTTTTATGTTAAGTTTGTACTTTATAAGTAATAAAAATGCTTACGATTAATGTACTTTCTGGTATTCTGGACCTCCACCTGACCTTGTAATGGGGATAAAATAAATAAGCATATGCCAAGAACCGGAAATATTTCAAGATTATTACTACTAGTGTAGAAATACTACTAGTATTTCCTCTTCCTCGATTTTCTATTCAAGTTGATAGAAACCTTGAATACTTCTGGTACTACAACGAATCATTTACGCAATGGAATTGGTTATTTTTACGTGTATCCATGTTTTATGAAGCAATGACATAATTTACTTATCAAATCCACATAAAAGTGGTCTTATGACGATTTACCCAAAGATTGCTCAAACAACAGATTACTCATCCACGGATAACTAACCCACACATTAGGCTTCACCCACAAATAATATACCCAAAAGTCAATTAACAATCACACTTTTTCACCCAAAATTCAATCCACGATAATAAATGCACACGGCTGAAGATAGAAATCTTCGTTTTATTGGCAGTGAGAGAAATGGCTTGGCTGCGGTAATTAACGATGAATTTTATCAAATTGGTCACCGAAGAAAGGAATCAGTTTTTTTTTGTGGGCAAATACAGAGTCGGGGTGTATGGCTTGTCTTACATTATATGGATTTAATAATACAACTATATGTTCACCGGAAAACTGGGTAAATGGATAAAAAACTGCGAGTGAACGATCGCTTTTTATATTGGTTTTAGGTGAGTCGTTCGAAAACCCATAAATCTAACACAGGTAATTGCAAGAAAAGTAAACAATTGCATGTATCTCATTAATTTATTTAATTGCTGTTATATTATTTGCACTTGCAAAATACTGTTTATATTTACGAAAGCATATGCTTTGATACATCTACATAGGTAGTTGCGCTAAATTAAAAATTCAGGAACCCTTTCATTTGGGCGCCAAAAAGTGGAATTGACATTGAACTTGAGGTCGCGCCTTATTCAAATTATTTAACAATTATAAATTAAGATAGCAACATCAAATTCACACAAGTGCTCAACCCATGATTGACTAGATTGAAAGGGGTGAGTTGATCCACAAAGTTGGTTGCGCCAAACCTCACCTTCACCTTCCCCATCGACCTCGCCAGCCTCCTGTACAACCTCCTCTTTCCAACCAATGGCGAATTATTCCTCACCTCAATCAAACATTTCTCCGACTGTACCAGCACCCCTGCAGCAACCTTGAAAATGGAAATTGCAAATAAGCCATCCAACAACGCAAACGGAAACAGAGCGAAACCCGGCATCTCAATGGATTCATGAAACTTAACGCATGTATACAAACTGGTCACCATGGTCATCCAACCTGCCAGCATTATGGATGGAACGAACATGGCTTGGAAGGCTTCATTACAGATATTGCCGAGAAGGTTGATATTCCTGTAGATCCGGAAAACCGGGAATTCATCATTGAATGGTTCACCTGCAATTCTTCTAGCAAGGTTGAGATAGTGCTCCAACGAAATCATGACAAGGGAGCAAAAATTGAAAATGAAAAATCCGGCGGATGCCGATGTGCTAATCCACATGTAGATGGTGAAGATGATTATGGGGATTCTGAGACTCCCGCCCAACAAAACCTGCGCTCTACATATTCCCCCTCGATGCAACAGCATATACTCCAACTCAGGAGGCATGCATGGGTTGGAATAGAGGATGGCCCCGATTGCCAAAGGAAGTATGATTGGCGAGGCAATTCCTATCATCTGGAATGATTGTATCGTAAGTAGGGAATTTGGGTGATGGGCCATTCCTGTAGACACCACAAATATTTTTTTCTTCGGCAAAATACAACAACATTTATTAGTCAATTGCGACTGATACTTTAAGTTACCATCATTTCCGGCCTGGGTTTCCTCAAACTTTAGAAAGGCGGACGTCACCTCAACATATCCATTCTCGTTTAGGAGGAAATTCAACCTCACCAGAAATGAGCAGAGGTAGGCACAAAGGAATAAAGTGGCAGACATCCTCTCCGATATATCCATGCTCTTTAGTGTGAGAAGGTAGTTGATCCACATGAGTGCCGTGTATAGCCCAAGAGCTCCCAGATTTGCCTTGTAATAGAATAGTTTCCTTTCGGAAGTGATGATTTGTGGGGCTGAGGCACCCTTGGGCCACTCGTATGGAGTTAGCGCCAATAACTCATTGAGGCGCAAATGAATTTTTGCGAGCGGGATCGTTCTGCTCAGCAGCATCACGAAGCTATCAAATAATATTTCCGGAAGTAAGCTTCTAATATTATAAGTTAGAACTCTTTCAGTCAGATCGAATGAAGGAGGTTGCACCGAGTCCAGTATATAATTTTCAACCACTGAAGAGTTGCCCTGTAAGTTGGTCCCCGCATTTATTTTTAACCCATGACCATGAAATGGACACGTGTGGTAAGCCGTTGTTTACCATTTAACTTAAATAATATTTGTACATCCAAATCAACACGGATAATCTGCATGTTCCGAGGCATAGCGCGAATCAGTTGAGTTTGACGCTGAGCTCATGTCGCTATCACAGTAGGGATCGTTTTTGACAATTCAAAGTTTATTACTCCGATGTTGCAGATATTAGCAGGGGACTAAATGAATCCGGTTTTGACGGGGCTGGGTGGACACATTCCATTCCCACTTCATCCCAAGAAATGTTTCACGCCACCTCCATGTTATTTTACCCTATTTCCATATTTCTCATTTTACTTGAATATTGCTACCCGTGCGTCTCTAACAGTATATGGGTGTAGAGATGTCAATCATTAGCAATTTCGGTACTCAAGCCAGTCAAGCCTTTATCATGCCAAATAACCCTTTGCATAAATTATCAGCAAGATTGTTATGTAATATCCTCGTTAGAAAGCAAATATGATGATAAGTTACGTATATATATATGGGCGTGCTGGAAATTGGAACTATTTAAATCAAATATCAATTATCAATATATAAATTTCACAAATGCAGAATTTACCCTCATCAAAATTTCATAACCACATTCATGGACATGGTGGAGCATTGCAAAAAATAGATGAGCTTAGGTGGTCAGACCAAATTCAACACTCTATCCAAATCATCCATTGATTGCCACTAAAAATTTACAACAAAGTGGCGGAGTTTAACTTCAGTAAATTGAAAATTCACAATGACCTGACGTTCAAACCTGACATTTGAACGTGTCTCGCTGTTTTTATCGCTGTTTAACTTTGGGATATATCAATTGCCTAGGGTTGAGCAATTACTGCTATTTATTTCTTACTGTCAGATACAAATTACATTAATTTACATAAATTTCATCATGACGCAGTTGCATTGTCCATTAAATGATACAGGTCTAGTCGTTAGACTCTCTGGTCATGCTTCACGATTTCTCCGCGTCATTAAATCCAACATGGGACACGTAATAAAACTTTCACGTGAGGGGCTTACAATGACGATACAGCATACACGTAGCAAACTAGACGATTGAGATTAATTTTTTAAGTATATAATGATGCGTTCAGTTTCTCATTTGAATTGATTATATCAACGTCATTACCACCAATAATGTAACGAAATGAAATGGCCTTGCTTTCTAATTATACCAAACGGCGAACATGAATGTCAGGTTGAAATATCCCATTGCTGCCAGAAAATATCCAGCCCTCCAACAAACAACGACTCCAAAATTGACGCCGTTCCTCAGTTTTTAAGGAAATTTTTAAATGAAACAATCTCCTTCTAAGATTGACCTCCATTTACTCCATTTAAATCCACTAATGTATTCCCTTCCCTCCTCAATTTCCCTACTGGGTTTACTATCCACAATTTCTCCGGCCAGGTCCATCCCATTCTTCAAGTTAGTCGACATATTCGAATCTTGTACGGCGACCTATCATCACTACAATCCCGATACAAACCACAATATCAACCAGCAGAAGGATTGGCATGAAACTCTAATCGAAAAACTGACAAGTTCATTCCCAACCCCGGAAAGACTATCCTTCCAATCGACGGACAGCTCCAATGCAAGCGAAGACACCATCCATCCTTTATGCTCGACTCGACTACAGTTATCAATTATATAGTGTGTAGGTAGTCGTGGAAAGTGCCTAAATAACTATAGTTGTCTGGAAAAGTGTTCACTGAATTATATTTGGTCTTAAAGCATGCATTTTATTTATTGATTGATTGCACAAACTACTTAATAAAAATTATATTATTTCTATTAACTCGTGAGAGTCGTGACACACAGCAACTCCAAACCAATTCGCAACCCAGCCCGATTCCAGATATGACAAGACACAACACCCAAATGAAAAACACCTTGATCATTTTCCCATCCAAGTCCACAGCCTCCACAAACCGATCTCCCAATTTCGTCACATGGGTTGGGGAGATCATCCCTGAACGATCTTGAACCCGACGAGAGTATAAATTCCCATTGTATTCATATTCCCACCTGGAATAGATCCCGGATTCCACAACCCGAATGAATATCCCAGTCGGCATGTCATTGTCTGGGGGGAGGAATCCGAAAAATAAATTACCCACGTTTATCAATTCCTTCCCAGTCCAACACCCCCTCCGCATTCCTCTACCCTTTCGACCAGGTTCCAAAATATGTTTCTTGATTCTGTTGAGGACGCTCAAGGTGATGGGCCAGATATGGACATACACATAAGTTCCACTAAAGCCCAGCATATCCATAAAACGTTGTAGGTTGACCTCATTAACAGTCATCCTCATCAATCGCTTGAAGGATATCATTCCCGGTGAGTATCCCAAAATGTCGTCCTTGTATCGAGCCAAGCTATGATTTAAAACTGCAAGTTGAATTTTACGATTAGTCAAAATTGTAAAATTATTCAGTTGAATCTGATCAATATTGGGATGAGTCTCGTCCTCCGGTGGCCTTATCAAATAGCTTGTGACGGATCCCGAATAATCATTGACCAAAACCAGGCATATCATAGCCCACAGGACCAGCAGTGCACTATTGGCGTGACGCCTTAAATTCGACCCTGAACGTCCAGGTGTGAGGAGGTTTGACAGGAGGATCAAAACAGGGAAATTAGTCTGTCCAGAATGAAGTCTGACATGGAAATATTAGCAAAATGCAAATACCGATCATTGAGGTTCCCAGGCAAAGCCACGTCTGGCGGTCAATGGTCTCAACAAAACCGGAGATGGACAAGACTCCGTCATTTTTAATTCGTTTTTTGTCGCAATAAAGGAAATTGTATGGCAATGGAAACACTTGGACAAAAGTTGGCAATTGACTTACATGTTCGGAGCCTCCACCTTTACTCGTGGAAATATTTAGGAAATAGCTCAATAACGAATATGCAGATCTACTTGCCATTACGTTGGATTGTAATCTCGGAAGTATGCTGGCCGCCATCCGCTGGGAAAGCTGCGGAGGAATCTGAGTTATAAATTGAGGGATTGGGGCGACCAACGACTTGTTCATTGCTGATGAAACCAAATTAGCCAAAATTATCACAGCCGCCCACATATGGGGACGGGATCCATTGTTGTCTCCGTGGAAATCACGAATTCTGGAGTAGCTCTTCAAGGTTCCGGAAATAAGTTCATTGGAAATGTCTAAGCAGTCGAGGTACATTAGTTGACCGGGCCCTTCCATGATCGTTCTACTCGCATCACAGTTGAACCCTTACTGATTTGAAACTTGGTGATTTGAACGGTAATTCAATTTCAATTTTGCATGGACTCTTTTTCACGTTAAGACTCCGGTCAATTTAGTACGAGTTCATAACAAGGTCAACACGCATTAGGAAGGAATCTATCAAAATGGGAAGTGAAATTAGTCATACGCATTTAGGGTAATTGGCCGAGACGACTATTCGACCCAGTAGAGCCTAAAATGCTAAACAAATACCGACGTTTGGCACTACTGCACGGACGACTGACTTTACTAACTCGCAAATTTTAAGACAAATATTAGACTAAAACATTACATATCTGCACGCAAGCACGCATATGCATGTAAATGGAAACGTTAATATTATGAATGTCTTAAAATATCAACATTAACGTTATGCAATCGCTCAACCCCTGGTTAATTAGGTTGAACGGAGTGAGTTGATCCACAAAGTTCGTGGCTCCAAACTTCACCTTGACAACCCCCAAGGACCTCGCCATCCTCATGCACAGCCCCCTTTTAGAAGCAGGTGGTGAGTTGTTCCTCATCTCCATCAAACATTTTTGGGACTTTGAGTGGATCCCGGCTGCAACCTTCAAAATAAGACATATCAGTAGACTCTCCGCCAAAATGAATGGGAACAATGCAAAAGCCGGCATGTCAATAGAGCCATGCAACTTGACACAAGCATACAAGCTGGTCACCATGACCATCCATCCGGTAAGCATCACGATGGGGACAAATATCGACTTGAATGCCTCATTGAAGACATTGCCCATTAAACTGATTTCTCTGTATATCCGGAAAACTGGATACTCAGCATTGTGGCGATCACCAACTATTCCCTTAGCTAAGCCCAGGTAATGATCCAGCGAAATCATGACCGGAGCGCAAAAATTGTATACGTAAAATGCCGAGGGTGTCGCAGCGTTGACCTACAAGTAGACTGTAACCAGGATTATCGGGATTCTACAGTTTACAAGTAGGGCCTCAGCACGACATTGTCCGCCACTACTGTAGAGGATGTATTCCAGTTCGGGAGGCATGCATGGGATGGAATATGATATCGCCCCAAATCCGATGAGGATGCTGCCCCATGTCGAAATCCCGACGAGTTGGAGTGCACGAAGTATAATCAAGCAGTTTGGTGTTCGATCCATTCCTGTGAAAATAGGCAATAAAGTCTTCAATGATAATTACTCATATCAATTTGAAAACAAAAGCAGAAGTTGGTTTATTTTCCCCAGTTATGTTACCACGATTTCCCGCTTCTTCGAATTTAAGGAACGCCGCCATCACATCAACATAACCCTGCTCGTTGACAAGGAAACCCAACCTTAGGAGAAATGAGCAGAGGATGCTGCAGAGGAACAACAGGGCAAGTATTTTATTCGATAGTTCCATTGAGTCCAAGGTGGCAAAGTAGTTGATCCACACGGCGGCAATGTATAGCGCATGTAACCCGATATTCACTTTGTAACGGAATAGCCGAGATCTGGAATCACTTATTGTTATAAATAATATGATTATATGAATATCGATGACAAATATAGTTATATATGATCTTGTGATGACAAATTCACATGGGTGGATTTAGTCAGCTAATGCATTTAGGAA
>JAQIXQ010001321.1:0-15576 GCA_034700485.1 Pseudosinella alba | reverse complement strand
CAGTTCCAGTTAGTTGCGACGGAGGACACCCGGTGAAGGGCGTTTTGGGGGAGGTTCAAGCAATCTATCAGGTCGTCGATTAAGTAGCTAACTATGATCCAGTCATAGTTCATGTTGTCAAAGAGGATGACCAGAGATGATTGTGGGGCATTTAATATCCCTGAACTGGCAAGTTGTTGCTGATTGGGATTAGCGTGTAAGGCTGACTGTGAGATTGATAAGCCGGTTTTGTCAACGGCAGTTGAGTTGAAGGTGGAGGAGGAGGACACAAAATACAGATCAAGGAGCAGCAGTATAATGGTCTGAATGAGGAAACTCCGTCCCAATTTGTCTGGTCACTAGGATTCGCAAATAACAGCCTTTTCTAAGAAGAAAATCATTGTAATTTTTCAACTAAATAATTACTTTCCTTGCTTTTTTCAAATTTTAAAATAAACAATACATAACTTCATGCATTTAAGATTGCTACATCCATACTGAACTGTTACAGATTATGTGGTTTTTGTCATGTGCGGCTCATATCTCTCCTATATGCATAGGTCTGATTGTGAGTGTGAGAAAGCAACATAAACGATAGGAAATGAATATATAATTCGTGTCTTGTCTTAAGTCAATGTTTATATATTACTTAAGTCAGTCATATCAATATCATCATATCAGCTTGACTCATAGATGATAGAAGCCAAATATGTACATCGCGATCATATATTTCTGTACTGTACTTCTGGACTGAAAGTTTGGTATGATTTTTTCATTCCGTCTAATGCATATATTTCACTCAACACTTCCACTGCGAGCTTGCATTAATTAGACTATGGCATAGCATGAGCACTCTCCCAATTAAATTAGATGCATGTTTCCCGTTCACGCATGAAATCATGAGCTTAACATGGGGCAAATGATATGTTTCATTGATGAACAAAGTAAAGTACTAAATGACCATAGCAACTCTTTATATCTGGTTATATAATTTACTCCTTAATTGCGACTTGAATTCGCTAAAGTAGATGGCAGATAGTAAAGTCCTAAATGTCCAACGAGATCTCTAATTAATCAGTTATCATTTTGTATTTGACAACGCGAGATATCTACATCTCCCACAACTACATTTGGAAAACCAGTTCTATTTATGCTAACATTTCATAAAAATATGTCATAAAATGCGAGATTATTTGACAGTGGCAATGACCATTTTATAAAAATAAATACTCATCAAGCCAAAAATCAGATTATCTGCACTTTGCCTGTACTTGGTTAATTAATGCATGTAGTAGCTTAATATTCGTTGACAAGTTCAAAATGGGTCACTGCGCACTATTCATGACATTAGCCAACAAACTATTTTTCACTTGTTGCTCCCACTGCTCCCATCTTAGAGTGTAGTAGAAACTGGATCTTTATCAATTTCTTGGAAATGATACATTATTTGATAAGGAGAAATCTATTTATTGATATGATTGTCAACTCATCCATATATAAAGAGCCCAGACCCCATCAAGGTGATAAGTAACCATCGTCAAAGTTGCATCAGAATTTACTGCGTTCAAAAAGAGTCTTTAAATAATTTCAAATTAACAAGAGTAAAAAATGGGCTACAACACGCTCCCAACTTTTCTGCAAGTATGGAGGATCCTTACCATTTTGCTGGTCGTCACTGCTCAATTAGCTGTGGTCATTGAAGGTAACTAACCTCACGTAAATAAAATTAAGAAGAGTTTAAACATATATTATTTACATTTCAGCAAGTGTTCATATAATAAGTTGATGTGCATTTTATAATTAAAAACAGGATGCAGCTGTGACGCCAACGGAGTATGCACTGGGTGTAACACTCCACCCACATGTGACAGTAACGGATGCGTGGGAAGGAAGTAATCCCGTGACATGACCATCGTTTAAACTTTATATCTTGAACCGAAAATTGAAAACATCAAACAAATATAGAAATATTCCTTAATCAAATTTAATTGCTGCTGCGTAGTGCACATTTCAGTTAACATTTTTTACGCATTTTCACCTGAATGTTTCATAAATTAAGCAATAAATATATTATGAAATGAATTATAATAAATGATTAAATTAAATTGCGCTGTTTCGTATATGTCTTCGCATTTATAAGTTCCAGTTCTTAATTAACAATTGCCATTATTGGCGGACGTTTTTCATATTGACTTTTAAATACAGGTATGCAGATACGTGAAGACATAGACAAGGATAAATAATCCAAATCGCATATAGTTTCCTACCTTATGAACCGTGTAACATATAGTGTCGGATATAACCCCAAGACATTGGAAATTTTCCAAAGGGTTAAGCAGGATAGGAAGCAAAAATGTCCTTTTGAAATATGGATTACTGCTTCCATGTATTGAACCAACTGTTGCTTTTTCATGCTGCATCATACGGAATATAGAACATCATCAAGCAGAAAGAAAGGGAGAATGGCTTGGCTCCCTTCACAAGATAAAAGTGTGTAATAATATTTTAATAAGGTTGAAACCACTAAAATATTACCGTAGTTAAAGCTAACTCATTCATTTCAAATAAAAAACAACATTCTTGTGACAGTTAATATTTTTTTATTGAACCTGAAGTGACTTCTCGGAAGTCATTATAAATTCAGCTGTTTCATCCAGTGCAAACTTAAAGAATAAACATGTCCTTTTAGTTGCTACAATAATTTAAGACACATAAATGACACTGAAAGTCAATTATCAATTTTTTCTATTGTAGAACAAATCGATTCGACGAGTGAAGCAAGTTGCCGAAAGTATTTCGAAAAGCAATATCCAAGGAAGCGGTAATATTATCAATTAGGATATGAGCATGCGCTTTGCATCATCGTTGTAACACGTATTAAATTTAGACATTTAAGTAAGTACATTTACTTTTAAATACTCAATGATATATTTATATAGTCTAAAGAAGCTCTCCATTCCCACATCAGTAAAATGAGTAATATATATATCAGTCTCAAAATTAGAGTAAATAATAAAGAAATAGACGACACTATTTACGAAACACAATTATATTGTCATTAATAAATTTCGATTGATTCAGAGTTGCTATAGTGTATATGTTTGCCTGTTACTGTAAACTATATATTGGGAATAAGGTTTTAATTTTAAGAATTTGAAGTTATAATATTTATAAAAAATCTGGTCTCCATATATATTTCCTTAGAATTACATCCTTTTTGTTAATCTCCAGTCATTTCTAAATATTGCAAACAGCTTGTTAGAGGGATTACGTCAAGGTTCCATCCAAAATGAAATTAGTACACTGATAGTATTGAGTATTGCAAACCATAAGTATCATAGTCATGCTTAGAAATTTGCGTTGCCAAATTATCATTACAAATCTGATATTATCACTCCTTAAATTGGCATGCCATATATCAGTGCATAATAAATCACATAATAATATTTGCCGGATTTTAATATAAGGTGAAACCATTCATTTATTAATCTGATGCAAGCAGTGATAACGTTGTTGTTAAAGTTCTGAAATTGTAATGGGCAATATATTAAAAATAATAATGTAATCTCTGCATCGAGTAAAAATGCTTTATTTGGTATGGTATGTGCATTGTCTTCATAAGCATTGTCAATTTCTGTTAATTTTTCTCATAATCGGTCTGAGCAGTTCCTTTCATTGCACGACCACAGAAAGATAATAGTGCATCCCACATCCTTTTTCACCACTTTTTAAGATCGGGTCCCTGCCCAGTGATCATAACATCATCTTGTTCAACCATGCCTTTTTAACAAGTTCCACTTTACCAAATGGTCTAATCAGTTCATCCCATTCTCATTTTCTAACTTTCGGTTGGAAAAAAAACATTATAGATCGTCCATGTATGAAGTGGATGCCAATATCTTAGCAGAATATAGTTACCCGTTACCCCAACTTTAACATCACCATTTGTCAACTGTCAACCTCGTTCTCAAATTATATTATCAGTCCATTTCACTCCGTCATTCCTCTTTCCATCCAATTTGGATTGTGATAAACACAGAAAAATAATGTGTCCGTATCGTCATGTCTTGCCTGCGGTGCTAATTAAGTCATTTAGCCATTTTGCTTCCAGATATGTATTTGAAAGTGTTTATTATAAGCCTGCTATGATTGCACAATATTCTGGGAGCTCGGTTGACAATCTTGTGGCTGTGTAATGATTACGTAAATATTCTTAGGAATTTTCCTTAATAATTATTACTTATCAGTTTGGCCCCAGCATAATCCATTCTAAAACTTCTCACCAACATTATTATTCTGATATTGTAACCATCAAGATAGTTATTCGCTGTTACGTTATATTGCCGTCTTAAGTTGCCTGAATATCTGGCGACTGTCTTAAAAACGAGATAAACAAAGTTGAAAGAAAAGTATCCATAATAATTTAGGCTTGGCTGGCCTTTTTGAACAAATACTGACTAAGGAGAGGAAGTGGCTTTCCTGTCTGAGAAGATTATGATGCCTATATAATTCTTGGATGAACCTTCCATCCACATTATTCTCAGTATTTCCCCAGAGAGTTGATAATTTCTTTCTTGAGCCAATTCTGAAATGCGGAGATGAACTATTATTTGCTCTGAATAAGATATGCAATGAGCAGGGATATTGTGTTGCAAAGTCACGATATTGTGGTAACTAGAGTTAGATTTACATGACCAGAATCAAATTGGTCTTGGCCTGAGCATGACGACCCAGGACATAGACTTAGATCTCTCTTGATTAAACTCTAAATAAAAATTTTCGTGACTAAAAATATTTATCAAAAAAGTGCAAACCTGGTTTAAATGTCGTGTCCGTATTCATGAAGATCATGGAAATTATAGATGGGAGACTACAGGTAGGATGTTGAACCAACAACGTTAATAATTGTAATAATAGGATAATTAATAACAGTAAGATATTTTTAATTTTGACTTTGTCGGAGTGAATGAATTAATAAAAGGTTCAAAGTACATTTAAGTGCATAGTTTAGCGCAATACTTTAAATGTCTGAATTAACATAATATATCAGCTTTTTATATAACTGTTTTTTTTTTGTTTCAGGGAAGTAGTAGTGGACACGGACACGAAGATCGGGCAAAAATTACCAGGATTACCGAACCTGGTGATTTTCCTTCCCACATCTGTCTTATCGACCTCTCTTTTCAACGATGCACTATAAATCTCGGAAAAGAAAATTCGGTAGTAAGCTAACACCTTTATGTTATTACTTTAAGTAGCATTTATGTTTTAGCTTCATTTTGTTTTCATTGAGGGATGATGATTTTGCGAATTATTTTATTCAGAAATCGTACTGGAGGATATAGTCTTTTCTGCTAAATGTGAAGCAAAGGAGATGCTGTTTTCAACGAGGAAATGAAGTTAACTGATTAGCATGGACTCGTCAGTGGAGTTGGACTGACTTCTAGGGATTTCAGACTGCGCAACTTCATCATCTACTTCAACTTCATCATTATCACCTTCATCATCGATATCATCATGTGCAATGCGTAAAGCAACACTTACATACGATGATTTCAAGTTCAGCGTCCTAAAGATGACATCGCACCGGTCAGAAGCTTTTATTCACTAATTTTAGATAATATGGATTATACTGGTTAAGTACTGCAAATTTTTTTTTTAAATCGATATTGTTAGCCTAATGCACGATGTTAAGGAAAGGTCACGATGTATATTATTGCAACTGGTGGAAAAATTGCAAAATTAGTCAAGTGAGACATATATCATAATAGTAACCCACATTTTTCCTTGGTGGTGAGATGAAGAAAATTTCGTGGTAGATTTCCTTCTCCCTTTATAGTAGATTAGGGGGTTGGAATTGCAAAAATGTATATATTTGCATGATATGTGGACATTGACAGAACACCAACGTGGTTGTGTTTGTTGATAAATGCATATAATATGCACCTATATAATTTCCCGAAAGTTAGTTAATTATAATTATGGAATTTCACTATTAACTGGCTAATATTTAACTTAACATATTGCCCTTCATTCCTCCCTTGATATATATTTGTTCAGGACAGTTCAAATCAGCGTCAAACATTTCTCCCATAAATTTAACGAACTATTTTTTTTTCTTTTTAATTTTTAACGTTTGTTTAATTGAATATGATTATGTATGGATACAAGTAGTCCAACCCAAAACTGAACCTTCGGGTGTACATACGTTATGTTTTAGCAGTTAGTCATACAGAAGTTCCTTAATAACTTCCCATTTGTCTCTGGTGATATTTGGGAAATTTAACTTTTACATTTTTTTTACAAAAGAATTAAGAATCCTTCGAATTTGTCTCTCCATCATTAATATTTAAAGTACATCTGTCGTGACCTTTAATCACGTTATGTATAATTAAAGTTATCACGAGATGTAATTAAATTAAATTAATGACAAATGATGAGTAGGTATAAAAGGCCTGCCAGTCAGAATAATCGAGGCGATTCTCTTTAAAAAAAATGGTCAACATTTGGTTTTAACACGAATCAAGTTTCTTCATGGCAATCAATATGTTCCTTGTGCAAACAACGAACCCTTTGGCTGCAAAGTCAAGTAATTTTCATAGCAATCAATTATTGGAAGCCCAACTACATTATATCCCAATGCCAAAGCATATCTTATTCTCACAATGTATTATACTTGTAGTAAATGGTATAGGTATAGGTGCACAATGTTGTTACGAAAGCAGTACTAATCGCACGTAAGCTGCTGAATATATTTGTCTAGGTAAAGGCACCACTACCTTGCAAATGGTTTCATTACTACTCAATTAGTATCGATAGTATCGAGTAGTTACGGGAGGCGTTTTGGAAAGCTTCTTGTTGGCAGGTATTATTTGTCCAGTGAAAGAATGTGAACTTGAGCTGGGGAAGATTATCCCGCGGTGGTTTACTTTGAGCCAGGTTACCAGCTTTGAAGCGGTTGAATGGAAACCAATTATCATTCTTTTAATTTTACGTTTTATTAGTCAAGGTGAAAATAATGATCGGAGGTAGTAAGTAAGAGGATCCGGACCTGATGCTAGCTTGGCTTGGTTGGGTAACGTGGTCGCGATCTCCGCCACCCTGGTGTTGGCCACATCCGCTATTATGTCTACTATTTGCCTCTCTGGAGGTTCCATACCCTCTTTAATTAGCGAAAGTACCACATCCCACGATATGTCCCCCGCTCTATAGACGGTCAAGAGCCGACAGAACTGCAAATCGTCATCTCCATTGTGTACTTCTTAATAAAGTAGTCAGGCGAGATGTTGGGAATCTAGAGTCACCCGTAGGATGGGTTTGAGAATTGTCACTTCCTCCTGGGTTGTTAGCGGTGTCTCCGTTCTATTCCTTTCCCCGTTCTCCTCGCCGTCCCCATCCCCAACCTGATCGCCCAATTCACTGGGATGACCACCCCCCTAATTATTTAATGACATGTGGTAACTTTCTAGCTCGGTGTTCCATTAAGTAAATGATCATTTTCTTGAAGCTGTAGGTTCAAGGAAAATGCCTTTGTTACAGTTTCTTTGACAATCTGATTCGGGCTGGCTTCCACTTTAATACAGTTAAATCATCAAGATATGGGATGCACCCCATTCCCTTTTTATCCTTGGTCATGGTGGAATAGGATGGATAAATCAAATGGTCTTACTCTGATTTTTCTCCACTTACCCCACATTTCTTTCCGTGCTATTTCTATCGCGTGTTCTAATGCTAATGTATATATTTTTTGGATTTTCTAACGTGCTGATTAACCCTAAGTGCTGAGTGCACAGGTGTAGGATGGTTGTAATTTGTTGGGTATGCCTATTCAGCGGATTGTGTACTCGTAAATTACGTAATCCCCAATTCGGATGTCAGCCTCTTCTTTACCTTCATTACGGGTGACTGAGATTTTATGTTGGCCACGTTTGAGGTTTCTTTTTACTTTTTATTTTTGATGTAGTTTATGACATCCGCTTCCATATTTTTCCACGTAGGACGTTTCTTTTTGCGGTCGTTTTATTAATGCCGAGTTGCTCTGTGAAGTTGGAATTTCGAATCATGATATGCCAGGATAATGCTAGCACTCAATATACCTGGGACAATGAATATGTGAGTACTTCTGTAACGGTGAATATGTCTAACGGTTTGTTAAAAGGATTCTACTGAGGAAATCGGCTGGAACCTTCTCAACTCTCTTTTTATAAATAATTTGTATGTCAAACTCCTGCAGCTTCATGGCCCATGGTCCATCTAGCTACACTATAAGCGTTTTGATGGGATCTTTTACAGTATTTAGATAGATCAGTGCCAGGTGGTCATGCGAACTAGAAATATGCGGTGTGCTATGAATTTGCGGAATTCTTCCAATGCAAATATAAGATTCTCCACAATGCTCCATTTAATTCATTCATTAGACATGTCACACATGTCTAATGATCGATAAGTCTAGTGATTAAAATATATTGTTGTATTGTAACCCCTCTGAGTCGGTCAGGCTCAGGGGACTACAATTGGGGATGATCCCATCATGGTAGTTGGATAAGTAATCTGCCCAATGTTCAGTGTTTATGAAGTGGATTTAGCCCACAAATGAATTGTCGTGGTGGAATCTGCATAAATACGTATTTCTCCTCATTGCATTTGGATACGTACTGTTGAGATGATGATGGGGTCGGAGTCGTCGCTGGTCGTCCCCCTCAGAAGTAGGCACCACATGACCTTAATTGGTGAAAGTTAATGCAGATGCTGGTACTACATAAAATCGTATGAATTTGGTGGCAGTGCCCAGGATGCTCTTGCAATGAATGTGTGAGATGAGCAGTCTGAGTGAAACATAATAATCACATAAATTCATTTATATTCCTAAATTCGCAAAAAAACAGTCAAGTGAATCGCTCTCAAAAACGACAGGAGTATCTACACCTGGAGGAATGCATATGCGTTGTCAATAATACCGATTGTAATTAATAATAATATCCCTAACCCGAGTCAAATTTAATGACTGGGGTTAGGTCGGACAGAATTAGAAATATAACTGAGTGCAATGGACGAATTATTATTTAAGAATTAATTCAATAAATATTTCAAAAGTATACTTTGATCTCCTGGAACTGGATAGATTGCCAAAGAAAACTGGTACAAACAATCATATTTTAGTGGTCCATTTAATCCTGGTGACGTTTGAGAAATATAGAACAATAATTTACCGTGATACCATTGGAAATACTTTCTAATTATTTAATTGGACGGAAAGTTACCTCCTTGGAATAAAAAATCAGTAACCCATTCCATACCTAGTTCGAAACCCACAATGGAGTATACTTAAATATTTTGATCCGAACATATTGGGAACTGCTGCTTTAATTTCGATAAATTCGTCATTAGACGTATCCATATGAAGCTTTTTTGTGAAGTCCAATTTACATTCAGTGTAATAGAAGCAATAATAGTTTGTGCCATTTAAATCGTCATGTTAGACGTAATCCGAGTTAATGGCTTCCTCACTGTTCTGTCTAAATTCAATTTTGCATGATTCATTATGTATTCTGCTTCTCAAGCTTGTTCATGATTCGCAAATTCATGTTAGTCGTTGCTATTCGGATATGGTAAGATTGCATTCCATGATTTGGTGAAATATCCATTGGCGTTCATTTTCCAGGAAATCTTCTATTCGAACCTCAAAGCTGTCTCTAGCACTGTTGAATGCAAAGTCGGATGCTTGAAGTTTCTCGACAACGTAGTTGAATCTGTGCGTTTTTTCCTTTCTTTTCTTCACTCATTTACTTTTACACTCATTTTCGTGTTATCCACGAGAAGAATCCTAGGCCAGTGAGGCTCATCCAGTGAAAGTCCATTCCATGTTCTCCAGATACGGGTGGCTGGAATGCCTTTGCATTGGAAGAGATCCGAAAGGTGGGATTGGAAAGGTAATGAAAATGATCTTTCACTTGGAGTTGGGATTGAGATGATGAGCACTTGACAGTGCATGATGTATCCACTTCCGGAACGTCAGTATGGACGATGATCGCATGATGAGTGGAGGAATTTGTTACCACAAATTAGCCGCCACTACGGATGTGGATCGTGTAGCACTAGCTTCGATGTCTAGCACTAGCAAAGAGGCACCTGGGAGACAGGAGTAGAATCCTTCTAATTTGATGAAGGTGGCCTGGCAGGTAGCTTCTTGAACGTATGAGATTATTTCCCAATTGGTTGCTGACAAATGAATTGCTAATAGGGGGTGATTGTTGCTTCTAATTCCACTGTTGCGTTATTTGACAGAAGTGTTCTGCTATCCAGTTTGAGTGGAAGGGGATGATTAGTCAACACTTCTTTTTTGTCAATTATATTGCCACTGCATCGTATCCCCATGGAGTCGGTCATCGTATCCCCAACGGAGATTAGGCTTCGGGAAGTTGGACAGGTCCGTTTTGCATTGTTGGCTTCTTCGGTAGAATCACATTGAATTCTCCTAATCTTCCCAGAGCGATCTCTCCGCGGTCATTATAGGGAGAAATTGAAATCCTTGCTTCTCTTCGAATAAAACATTGATTTAACAGCGGTGTTGGAGGTACCGATGCTCGTATTACCTGGAAGGTAATATTTTGATATTGCGTTGGTTGGTCGGCCTGGAGAGTGATTTCCTTTGACTCGTGTCGATCTCCGATTTGCATTGTTATTTGTAAGGAGCCCGCATATTGCCATTCTGGGCAGCAGAATACTTCGTACGAATGGGACATGAAATCACTTGGCACACGCTGATGCGTGGACAGGTTCCTTTAGTTTTATAGGAGAATTTGATTCCGGTAACCATATGTCCAGTTCCATTGCACCATGGGAAATCAGCATTTGCGGTGTCAATGGAATTGCGGTTGTGTCACTGGCCAGTGGTTGGTGTGATTGAAATGTGTCGGAAATGAAACAGGTGTGGAGCACAGGTGCGGAAGGACGGTGTTTTGGTTACGGCAACCTTCGTTGGTAGAGGTAACTGACCCCAACAGTCCGGATAGATGTTTCCTGAAGGAGATATGAGTGTTTGCGCTGGAGGAAAATTGGCAAATTTGCAGAAACAAGGCTCTTCTTGTGTTAGTTCCTTGACGCATCCGATGTTGGCACAAAATGTTGCATCCCCATGACATTGATGTTTTGTGCATAGTTGGGGTGCACACGAGCAGTTATGGGACGACATGTTTGACAGTAGGGCATCCTCAACAAGGTGAAGCTCCTTGATTGGGTATGTGATCCCTTTAATCAGGACGACCGGAACTTCTTGAAGTGTGTCCGTGAAGTCGTATCCTCATTCATTTCTCGTTCCAGCAGCTTGCCATATAATGTCCATATTCCACACGGTAACGGCAATTTCTCCGAAGAGGCCATCGTCCCCGTGTGGTCCCCATTCCTGACCCGGATGTCCTGGGGAGACACCCTTGCTGTAGACTTGTTTTCGCTGTGTTTGGTCATTCTAGCTGATTTTTTGTTAAGGTCGGAGCGGAGGGCATTCAAGGAACTCAGGACGGGTTGAAACGCATCAGCGGTTGTCTCTCCCTCTTCTGAATCGTCTTGCTTTTCGACGGCAGCTAAGAGCTCCGGCTTTGACTTCTTGTTTTCGGCCGCCAATTCCATTGATCGTTTCTCATCCAATGATTTAATGGCTGTCTTAGGATATGTCGCCATATAAAATTCGTTATAGAGGATCTTCCTTTGAAACATGGGATCCATCCGTTCAATAATCAAAGTGTTCAGCTCTTCATCAGTGAACTACTTATCGGAGTCCTGGCATAGGGCAATCATCCGATTGAAAAATTGACTACCGGACTCATGTGGCTGTTGGTGTCTAGCGAAAAGGGAAGACCCCATTCCGCTTGGTTATCCGCATCTGATGTCTGTCGTTTTTGGAAACCGTCAGCTATCCCTCACAGCTCATTGGATGTGAGGATACTTGTGATGCGAAGTTTCCATTCCCCGAAATTATCTTGAGTTAATGTGGGGTTGAACCCCGCATCGAACGTCCTAATGACTGTTGTTGCCATTGTTTAGGATATCTTGCTCCGCTGGTAAATTGTTTCTGCTTACTTCCACAGCCCCAGCTTGTGCTAGTAACGTGTTTGAGAAATAATTAGAAATGTAGAAAACCGTACAGAACCGTCTGAGGTTTTATGTCGATTGATTTTATTACACACAGTTCCATCTTTTCATATGAATTAGTTTGTTCATTAGTTAAATATTAATTTACTACATGACAAATATAGGTTTTTGAGCACGAGGACAATATTTAAGCACGAGGACAATCAAACATGCATTATTGTGGTTTTCCTATATATTACAATGTGATGATGTACTATTTCGCAAACAGTTAAAGCATAAATAAATGTGAAAAGTACCGGGAAAACCTTGTGGATTGTCCCATTTTTCTCTGTAGTTTCTCTAAAATATATAAGTTTCAATTGGAATCGATTGATATGCTCCATTTCGGACATCTACACTTTAGGATTTGCGACATTGTTGGAGGTGTTAGATCCTACTGCTACTAGTCCGGTCATAATTATTGCGGAATCAGGCATGAGTGGGTCTTCCACTTTTTTCTCTATTCCATAATCTGTAGGATGTAAGTGTTGTGGCAGTTTTATGAACAGTTCACTGTAGTTTTCTTAGCAATCTCGCTATGCAGTCTCCATATTTTTTGTATCTACTCCCGCTGTTGGGATGATATCGCAAACTGATATTAATTAGAGATTCAGATTAGAGCCTTTACTATATTTAGCCCAGTTATTATGGGATGACCGAGTTTACCATCGCAGTTGTCATGTGTTTAGGAGATGGAAATTTGCCATTGATAATTCTGTAATGTGGTTGCGCATTATGAGTTGTCCTGGTTCATGTTCGCCTAGAATACCTTGCCAGAATAAATGTACATTCCGGCAGGTTTTGTTATTGCTCTGGAGTGGAACGTGAAAAATATTCGTTCAGAGAGTGCAAGTTTTGAGTAGAGTAGATTTGTAAATTCTATCCCATCCATTGAAAGTTGCAATTTAAATATGGTGTATCTAATTCATTGTTGTATTTTGCAACATATAAGGGTAGCATATCTTATTGTTGTACATAATATGATGGTCGCAAAATCAAATGTATTGTAATCAGATATATTATCAGCGGAATAATGCATAATGGTGTGTAAATGTATGACATGTATATGCAATTTACCTTATGAATAATTTGATTTGGCATCACATGAAAATCAAAATTATGGTTGGTCCCAGGGATCCTTATCACATAAGGGCCCTTCTCGATGTTGGCCATGGTCTCCATTATTTCCATAATGGACCGCGAAGCGGCATCTTTTAAGGGCAGATTATGCACTCCCCCAATGTTGAACGGAATTAACGACATTTTGCTGTCTTGTGCCGGAAGCTTCGTTAATTAATAGAATTTAATGTTTGGTTACCTTGAAAGATATGTCCCAGTTTTCCACCACCATTTTTATGACTCGGTTTATTATTTTTCGCAACTTCCCATCATCGATCTATGATCAGATCCAGCGTTTCTTTAGCACTTGAGTCTCACCATGATCACGTTCATTTCACAAATACAGCCTTCAGGACCCGTTCGGTACTCAATTACTCGCAGAAACTATTGTTAATTATGCGAAATAATTGTTAGAATCGTACAAAACCGTTTGATGGTGTAATACCGATTGATTTATTATAAGCTGATTTCATCTTTATATATGATCGAGCGAATTATGTATGACTAATAACATAATAATAAATAAAATATGGTTTGGTTTAAAGCACACGGACAGTGACACATGCGCAAAATGTGGTTTCCCAATAAAACAGTTAAAGCTCAATGTGAATATGTGAATCATAATTATAAGGAGAAAACTGTGGTTTGACACATTTTTCTCAATATCCTCCTTAATTATTATTTCCTATTATTCTATGATAACTACTTCATTTTCACGTTCATCATCTGTCCCTTGTTTGACATAATGAACTCGTTGTTGAAAATTTCGGCGTATCTTCCTTCCCAGGCATTTCCAGGTAAGCAGTAATGTAAGTCCACTGAAAATCAGTATGATTACTAGTACTATGGCTAGTGCCGTAAGAGACCACCAATGCCAGTTATTCCTGGTATAATGGTAAAGCCCTTCGTGCTCTGCGATCCTGTCTTTGTTTGCCTTTTCCAGGTTATCCATTTTTGTGGTCAAATTTTCATATTTGACTGGTGCTGAAAGGTGTCTGTGCAATTGTTCAGATAAGACATCGTCCAGATTCTTGGTATTCATGACATTGGTTTTCTCTCCCATGTGCGTTATGTTGTTGATGATAAAAGTAGTATTTATTGGAAGAGTCCATACATGAGATGGACAGGACATGTTCTTTCCTAATCGTAAGTAGGAGTTCTCAGGACAGTAAATCATAAACTTCGAATTAAAGACTTTTGTTTGTGTAAACTCCTTTAATGTTGTTGTTGTTTGTGGCTTGCATTCTAGTCGTTGAAAATGCTCATCCTCCTTTTGGAAAGAGAGCGCTGAATTGCAGACCGTGGTTTCCTCATAGTGAATGAGTTCTGTTTCTCTTGCATTTGTGTTTGAGGAGGAGGAGGAGATTATGCAATCTTGACTTTGCGATAGAATGACAGTGCTTGGGCCTTGATAAGCATATTGGCATATGGTTGATGCATTTAACCGATGCATTAGTGTAAATGGATCTGTTTTTAGTTGAATTAAGTCGTAATTTACTTGTGGCACAGAGAATTCCATTTTCAATTTCTTAAGATTGTGCAGTTTACAGAAGTGGAATTTTCCTCCTGGCACATAACAGTGCGGTTCACATGACAGGGTTAAATTCATGTAGTCCAAAAAATCTTGGGAAATCTTTCCTTGCTTGAATAAACGTCCAGCTTCACGCAGTATGGTTTGTCCATGGGTGGGTTTCCCTGTGAGGAAGTTAATCATGTACATAATTAACTTGAACAGCCTTGGTTTTAAAATCGGAGAAAGTCATCCCAATTGAATCCATTCTGCTTGCGATCATTTTTGATTCTTGATTTGCTAATTCCATTTTGTTGTTGAATGTGAGGACTTGTCTTTCTATAACATCCATGTTCTTTTCATCCTCATGCAGTTCAGCGTTCACGGTTGCGGTTTCGTAAATGCTTGTTACTGCTGATCCTACTGCCACTAATCCGACTACTATGAGAATTGTAACATGAGCTGGGGAGCGCTCTGTTCTCATGTTTGTGTCTGGACATAGATTATTTAAAGGTTGCAGGAAATATTTATAATAATTTTCCTCGCATTCGTCTTCCATGATTTTTAGCACATCCGGATCTGCTCCGGTTGTTGGTAAGAGATCACAGGGTGAGATTAACTCAATATTCATCTTTACCAGAATGGTGCCATTGGAAATGGGTGTGGTTGTAGGTCTCCACACTACAGGTCCTCCTTCCATGTGGGGCCATCTCAAACTGTTGCAGGGAATGATGATGGAGAAAATTGACACAATGAATAGCATTGCAAACAGAGCTTTTCTTGACATATTTTTCCATTCAGTGGGGAAAGGTACCTCCGGCTGCTTTCTTTTTGGTGAGTCC
>JAQIXQ010001320.1:0-15580 GCA_034700485.1 Pseudosinella alba | reverse complement strand
CATTCATTGGGAGGTCCATCCACCTCGACGACTTGGAACAGGAGGAGGTCCACCCCCATTTATAATGGGAGGGGGTGCTGCAGATGCTTCGCAAATTTGGGGAGCACGTTTGGTTCCTCAGCCTTGCCAGCCAGCATCAGGATACTGATCCACTTCATTTCGGTCGCACTTTACTGGACATCCTTGACCTCGTTCCGAACCTAAAGAGTTTTACACTGGGTGTGGGTAACTTTTCGGGTGAGACTGAGGGACTAACTGAATTATTCGAATCTCGAAAGGACTCTTGGCCAGCCCTGCCCCAGTTGGAAACATTACGCTTGGAGGCTCTATCGGAATGGTATTACTCCCAGTTCATCATCAACCTGTTTGTGATGGCCTACTCCAGACAGATAAAATCATTTGGAATTTATTGGAAGGGCTGGAAGAAGGAATACGCGAAACTCTTTCCAAACCTTGTTCACTTTGCTTTGTACGACGCCCCAGTGGACACAGTTGAGGACACCCTTATTTCTCTGGATGCCCCACATCTCGTCAAACTACATTTTTGAGACTTGCGGGAGACTGACAAAAGGATCACCGAGGATTTGGTGATCGCATGGCTGAGGACATTTCCGAAGGTCACTACCTTCACTTTGGGTGTCGGATGGCATCTGGAATCGTTTTGTGCTGAAGAGCAGGCGACTTTCGATTCTTCCGCTGGAATGGATGGGATAGCTTCCCTGAAAACTCTTGTGCTCAATCAACGCTATGAGGATGGGGTCGGCCCAATTTTTGTGCCCTGCTTTTGCTTTCCATCCCTGGAAAGTATCCATATCGTCTGTCTAGATGAAAGGGAGGTGTCCATGAATGTCATGGAGCAAAATCGGATCCTTTACAACCGCAACTTTTGGGAAAAGCTGCCGAAATTGAGGGAAATAAATGTGGAAACGGAATCTGCTCGGAGGCACTTTTCCAGAGCTCGATATGATTGGCTAAAGAAGGAAAAGGGGGAACTGGCTTCAAGTCAT
This sequence comes from Pseudosinella alba, assembly GCA_034700485.1. Lineage (NCBI taxonomy): Eukaryota > Metazoa > Arthropoda > Collembola > Entomobryomorpha > Entomobryidae > Pseudosinella > Pseudosinella alba. The sequence goes on along the minus strand of JAQIXQ010001320.1, from coordinate 14,573 downwards.
CCTGACTATGATTTGGAAAGTCAGTTTGAATGCTTTGAGACAATGATGCTGAACCTTTGGGATCCGGAAGAAGAAGATGATGATTATGCCATTGTTTCTGGCGAGGATTCGGAAAGGGAGGAAAGTGAAGATGAGGACAACTTAGGTACGGATTTTTGAATTTGAAACGGGAGAATGACAAATATTGAAATTGAAAGTAAGGTGGCTTAATTTTATGCATGGAATGATACTAACTTAAATGCTTTGTGTTTTGCAGAGGGTGAAGAGATGCCCGAACCCGATCCGGATCATGTTGAATGAATCTACTTTCGTAATATGTTGGTACTGCGGAATGTGGAATTAAAATTAATTTTTTTTGAACTGATATTTCGGAGTGGAATCGATATTCGCTGTTAGCCAAGTATTAGTTTTCTTTGTTGTTATATAGTGTATGTAATGTAATAGTTAGTTTGATTGAATGGGCATATGCATGGTAATTATAAGTTATAGTTTATGTATGTTTACAAGGTTAAGTAATTAATTATATCTAATCTACTAAATATATTCCTCCAATTCATGTCCAAACCATATTACAAGATTAAGCAAATTATAAAGCAGCCGCGCGTCGTGCCTAAAGCTAATTAATTGGGTAATTTCCATTGACGCCAGCACATTTACCATACACATAAATATATGCATAACGTGTGACCAAATTACAAATGATATTACAATCATTCAATCATTACATTTTAAGTCCACTAAAAGGTGAAAATTATGACAGAAGTATTAGATCAACGCATGTGCACAAAGCATGATCAGTAATTACGAACTGGGTCAGCTCATCCACAAACTTGGTCCCCCCAAACCTGACCATGACCCTCCCCATGAGCTTGACCTCCCGCTTCCGTATGCAGCTTAACTCCCCCTTCCTCCACAACCCATCCTTGCCTTCTCCAAGAATTTATCAGATTCTGCAAGCACCCCTGCAATCAGCCTAATTGCTAATGACGGCACCGGCCTCAGCAAGAATGAAGAGAAATATGGTAAAATCCGGCATGGGAATCACGTGATGCAACTTGACAGAAGCGTAGAGACACACGATAATGGTCATCCAAGCTATTTCGGACTATTTTTTTTAAATCACTTCAATCAATCCAGTTTGATATCCCTCAGCTGCCGAGACACAATTAGATTGCTTAAAGACACAACAAAAATGCGAAAAGCAAATATCACACCATTTACCCAGCTCAATCTTAAATGGCTTGGGAGCCTTAACAATTAATTTTAACTTTGATTTCTAAGTAGGGACAAAAACACCTGCGAATCTTACAATGGCATAATAACCACGACCAATAATTCATACATGAATCGTCCACAACATATGCCAACCCACAATGCGAGCAGTTTCCAGATGGCGGAAACTGATTTGAAGTTTACCGGCCCCAACATTTCCAATCTACCATCCATCATAGCTTTTGTCCAAGAGGGCCCATCCACCTTTGCCTTTGGCTTTTCATTATGACCATGACCAATGCCTTCCAGATAATGGGTAATTTGACTGATTCCGAAGAGCGCCCGATCCATCTTACGGAAATATGCTGCGCATCCAGAGGCTTCCAACTGGCCCATTCTCAGGTTGAAAAATGGCTCCAGCGACGTTTTGAAATGGGAACTGTAGCCTCCCATCTCAACCACAAATCTCCCAGACAAATCCCAATCAATTAGGACCCGATTCCCGAATAGTGTTATTAAATGCTTCAGGACAGCATCATCATCCTTGTAAATCAGGGCAAAGGTATCCTGAATTTACGTCAACTTTTTTGAATGTACCACTCCTTGTTCCAAGGCGACAAACGGATTCCTTGGAATTGTGAAGACTGTTCAGAAATGACTTCTGCTGCATGGGACAGTTGAACAGCCCATCTGAGCTTCGTCCCTTTGTGAATGAGAGGTTCTCCCGTCTAGTGACCCCACCTTGGACGCTCTCTTCCAACAGGAGGACTGCACCAACTTGTACATCCACCACCAAATCTATCCACTTCATTCCCATCAGCTCATCCAATGACTCCGGCAGTTGTGGCAGAGGTCTAGCAGTTATCGAAGAGAACATGGATGACGTGTAGACGTTTCTGATCAGGATGCTTGCGAAGAGCCAAAGAGCAACCATGCATGTCTTTTTGTTATCCAGAGGCCCCTTCCCCTCATCAAACCCTTGTTCAAGCGATATTCGCACCAATGTCCCGATCCCGGTGCCAACTGTCATATTGGATATTACAAGGATCCCCGAAATGGCGATGAAAGCACCTGTGATCATAATCCAGCCTAGCCATGTAATGGGCTTAAGGAAATTGGCAATATCTGTTTGGGATGTGGGAAATGGGACGAATATGACATATTTGTATCCAGTGAACGAGTACCCAAAAGATGGGAAGGATGGGTAGCCAGGTGCATTGTCCTCATCTGCATTATGCATTCCAGCAGAATAGTCAATGATGCGATTTGCATACCGTGCGCACTTCCATTTGCTACAGTTGAACGAGCCGTAAATCACGTTTACGATGATGGACTCCGCGCCGACAGTTTCCAAAAGGTGATAGTTGAAATGGGCCTCTTTGAAATTTCCACTTGTGGGGACGTCATCTACTTGCATGTTCCAGTTGGCATTTTTCTTCAGCCAGAACTCCAGAATTCCATTGGCAGTTAGAGTGTAAGGATGGGGAAGTTTGAGAAGTTGAGACTTCCCTCCATGAACATGGTTATGCCTTTCGTGCCATTGGTCCGGGAGATTTTTGACGAGATTACAAAGGAAGTGGAAATGGGCGGAGAGGTCGGGCGTCATATAGAATGAATTTGTGGACGCCTCCCAGAAAACCAGTTTCGGATTTCCCAGTATGGGGACGTTATACGCAACTTTAGTTGCCCCGGAATATTGCCCTTTGTGGAATCCAGTCAGAGGGACGAAGACGATGGTAGGGATCAATGGGTGTCCATACTGCTCCAAGTGATTCAAATCCTGAATTTGAAACCGGTCAAGGATGAAGTTGATGTGGTTTCTCTCATCCAGCTTTAAGGTGCTGACATGGACTATTTCGTGACTGAAGATTAGGACTATGCACGGCAGGGAGTGTCCAAGCTTGAGTACCCTTCGGTTGGCTACACGAGAAATTTCAGGAGATTGTAGAGAGAACTCTTTGAGCTGTAAATTAAGAATGAATGGGGAAGCGGGGGCTGCCAAAGCTCTTTCAAATAGTCCCCTCAGAATAGTGGAACTGAGCTGATCGTCGTAATAATGATTCTGGATTAACCAAATTATGCAATCATCCAAGAATGGGATGGGAGGTAGTGGGACGGATGAGGCCGGCTCCATATCTTCCGTTTTGTAAGCAGCCGTTTCAATTATTAGGATTGAGGCAAATAGATAATACATTTTAGAGCAGGGATATTTCGTAATCATTATGCAAATCTGCAATGTTGTAGGGTTCTAAATACCGAAAAATACTGATGACCTGGATTCTTATGAAAGTATGATCAGTAGGAGAGCTTATAAATGCGCGATGGTGATTGAATATGAAATTTGGGAGATATCGACGTAATCGGTGAAACTTTCCAGCTTCTCCAAACTCGTTTAAGTACTCTACAAATGTATTCGTGTTTTCCACTCAAGCTTTCGAGAATTTATGAACATCTCTAATTAATTACAAATCAGCCCAAGAGATTTGTCATCATAAGCCTGATATAAAACGACATAAAATTTGACGCCATAATGTTTAAATGAATGCTTCATGTCTTCTTGACATGAAGTACCATTCCCGCAACATTTGAGAACTTGTCTAGTCGTCAGCGTAATATTTTTTTGCCCATGAAGCTATTACCCATCGGGATGAAATATAAATACCGGAGCCAATAATGAAGTTTTTATTGGCTCCAAACTTTCAAAACTTTATGGGCTCCTTCCTTATGTCCATATCTCTTCGGAGAAAGGAGAGCCCATCACTCAATGTCGGACGAGGAAGGATCAAATGAGAAGGATGAGATGGAAGGAGGTTTATGTATGCTAATTTTTTTATATTTCTTGTCTTTTAGACATACCCATATCCTCATCATCAGACAAAAATCCATGACAGTTTTCGACATCATCATGCATAAATCATCATCATCATCATCAACAACAACTTTTTCAGGAAAAAACTGACGGTAACGGTTTTGAATTATGCTTTCCTGTTGTATGGATTTGCTCGATATAATCGTTGTTCTGCTATGTGAAATGATATAATCTGATTTTCCTCTCAATATTAATATCGTTTATGGCGAGGAGGATGAACGGGAGCTTTATACGTGATTGAGAGGAGTGTGGGACCACTACTAGTGGAATTCCCAATCAATAAATCAATGCAATGTAAATCTCCAACACGCAAATTTCATCAATTCCTTATCTCCAGTCAAGTTGAATGGAAATGTAATGACATAATAGATAAAATATCGGCATCCTGCATGCATTTAATCTGTATGCATGCATAAAATCAATACATTCCCTTATCCGATATTATATAATGTAATGATTTACGATATTGACAGTTTGACATTCCGATTTATATCATTTTTCACTTGTCTGACTCCCACATGATGATGAAATCCATTATCGATGTTGCAGTCCGTTTGTAATTACTTACAAGCACCATACGAGCAACCGTACTGATTTGAAGATGTAATTCAGAGTTCATGAACCAACATGATGCAATCTGTAGCACTTATGATATGATCTCAACAGGAGCATTGACGATCATGATCATGTCCATCCCAGACTTGGCTACCGTTTTCATTGTTATGAATTATCAGCAAGACACTCATCCGTAGAGATAGAGTCTCCATAAATCCATAAAGTATTTAAAAGGGAAGTCTATCTCATTCCATAGCTCATTTATATTTCTTCATTTGAACTTGACTTTAACAAGTAAGTTACTTGAAATTCAAAAATGATTTTGCTGCTCGTAGCCTTCTTGGCCTCAGTCTTGGCCGTACTTTGGGTCTACGCAAGATGGAATTTTGGCTCCTTAGAGAAACTGGGTATCCCTGTAGTGGAATACAGCAATCCATTACTCGGCTCCATGAAAGAAATTTACAACCAGGCAGGAGGACCGCTGGATATTGCCTGGATGAAGAAATATGAAGAAGTGTTTGGGGTAAATTGAGATTTTCACATTATTTCTTTGAACAAATTAAAATTAATTGTTATTTACTTTGATTAAAAAAAAATACTTTTATCAGGTTTATGAGGGAAGGACCCCACAGGTTTTCATTGCCAACCCGGAGCTCATGCAGCAGATGTGCCTCAAAGATTGGCAATATTTTAATGCAAGAAGACATTTTGATTTTGGGGATGCGGTTGCGAATAACTTTCCTGATTTTTTGCCAGGTAAAATTTCCTCCTATCCTCATTCCAGGTTGTTCATCTCAAAAATGAGTAATTTGATAATAAAGTTTGCTGCTTCTTGGCAACAGGGGAAAAGGGGAAACTAGTCCACTCCTTGTTTGTGGGCGCCTTCGCTTCTAGCAAGCTGAAAATGATGGAGCTGCCCATCCAAGAGTCAGCCGCTGAGTTTATGTCGGAGCTCAAAGAGAAGATCAGAAACGGGAATGGGATACTCAAAGATACTGCCATTGATGGGTAGGTCATAGTCATCATCATGAATAGAGTTGAAACCCCTTTATTGTCCAGGCTTATCACTTGATAATATTTACGATAGGACCGTCCACGTAATGGCTACGGAGCTTATGTGCAACCTCGTCAACTTGGATCTGAAAAGTGATCCTGAGACGAGGGACGAGATTTTCCGCATGGTCGCTGAATCCGTCAAACTGGATTATCCACCAAAGACATGGTGGTACTCACTCACGTTATACTACACTCGTACGTTAATTATACAAAACAATTCTCTCAATTATTCCTTAAACGTTCGTCGAGTTAATTAATACGCTTCTATTTGATTTACAGATTCATTCCCGTTCCTGAGAAAACTCTTCCCCTTCGACATCGTCCAAGGTCAGCCAGCTCGAGATTTCTACAAGATAGCCAAGCGGCTCATGGCCCAGCGCCTGGAGTCTGGTGTGAAGAAGAACGACATTGTGGACATCTACGTCGACTGGCATGAGCGGTTCTCCTCCTCCGATGAGTTCAGAAAGGGCGGCATTACGGAGGAAACCTTGATCCTCCTTTCCTTCGTCTTCATGGTGGCAGGACAGGATCAAATTGCGACAGCAGTGGGAGTAGCCATCTTCCACATGGCGAAGGATCCCAATTTCGCCAAGGCAATTCGACAGGAAGTTGACACCGCATTTGAAAAGGGGAATGGAAAGGTGGACCACAGTCAATTTTCCGAGCTCCCAATTGTCCATGCTGCCATTCAAGAGAGTCTTCGGCTGTACACGGTCTTCCACAGGCTGGAACGGGTTTGTACGAAGGACTGGAGTTTCCGGAATGACAAGTGGAACCTGAGCATACCCAAGGGTACTGTCCTTCAGTTTCCAGTTTGGGCTCTGAACAGGAACCCAAAGTACACCCCGGATCCGGATGAGTTCCGGTATGAACGATTCCTCCCCGAGAATAGGGAGAAGGTGAAGGTCTTTGGGGAAAATTTTAACCATGCGCATGGACATGGGCCTAGGTCATGTGTGGGAAGGCCCTTCGTTAATAAAGTTATGCCCATTCTGCTGGCCTACTTGGTGAGACACTTTGAATTTTCAGTGAAGCCGGATGCGGAGGTTAACACTAATGTGCCAGGTGGCTTCTTCATCCAGCCACATGAACCCATGCTTGTTGATATTACGGAGAGAAGGTTGTAGATTAGATAGAAAACTGCTAATATTAAATTGTCATAATAATAAATGTTTTAACTAAATGAACGATCAAGCTGTTAATCCTTCCAAAAATTATTGAGTAAAATGCATTAATTTAAGTATGTGGGAAATACTGGGAATTATTTTAATACTTGGTGTTTATTTGCCGGAAAGTGACAACCAGTTTTATTGTATTTTACCATATAAATAACTCATTAGTTTCTGAGCGGTTGTCGCATAAAAAAATTCTCGGGCAACTCTACAACAGAGCCCTGACATAATATGAACTATGTTGAACATATGCGTATGTTTAAACTGGAGTCATGATAATAATGTTCCAGACTAAACCCACACATAACCTGTCATCGTCCTCAACAACTGAAAAATCAAACTAAAATATGGATTAATTAAGGGGTAAAAATACGGAATTTCATGAGTCGGAATTTATCTGCATGCATATGTGAACTGTTTTATCGTCTTATCACGATATGCCTTATCGCCGTGGATCATGAGTCAAGCATATTATTTTAAGCCAGCATGCCACGAAATTAATTTGTGAAACGGTTGAGTGCAATGAAATCAAAATGTTATGCTTATGTTGCAGGATCCAAAAACAAATATACAATTTTCAATCACTAATATTGATTGGGAAAAATGTACACATATGGGATTTTGTAAAAAAATTAACACATTAAATTTTCTCTTCTTCTCCAGATTTTATTTACGATAAAACCAAACTGGTGGAAATATTATATTGATTATGTGTGACATAAAGGCCTGTATCCACCAGTACACGGAACCGCCCTGAAATATGAGCCGATGGTATGGGCATAATAGCTTACGCAAAAGGAATTGTCACGTAAATCGATTATCCACTCATTTACAACTGACGAGCTGACTTGAGCCTCCGTCCCATTCCATGCGAACATAGAGTCCTTTCGAGTTTCCCTCCCAGATGTCCAATATACTAGAACAACAGTATCACAAGTTGTATTATGGCTAATCAACTTTACTCGTAACAGTTTAGTTACGTTTCATAAAGGGAATCATATGAACTATAATTCAAATATTCAAACAAAACTTACAGCTCGACGAATAGCCAAATTCCGTGATAACTTGGTTAAGCATATCAGCCTGCTCTGGGGTTTCAATTGAGGCCAGCTTAAGATTCAATTCTTCACAGTAGGCGACAGCCCCTGTCCAATTCTGGAGAGACAAAAATGAAAAGATATGAAAATAATATGTTTGTAAATGATTCATAATTTGCATAATTTACTTTTGTCCTTACCCTGGTTTGGTTAATTTCTGCAAAGTATGACTTTCCATCCGCAGCGCCAATAAATTTCAGCGACATGGGGTATTTGGCATCTCCTCGAATAAAATAATTTAATAGCTTTGATATAATCAGTCCCATTTGGAAAAGATCGTCAAAAATAGTAAAATTAAATTACATACCCAATAGGTTGTAGCCGGCTGCATTGTCACCTTGTACAGGTGCAGAAGGCACTGCAGCAACTGCCAAGAATATAGATTGACTCAGCCCTACAGCAACTAACAGTTGAAATTTGATTGACATTTTTCTTACTTATCCAGAAAAAAAAATCTGATTGAGTAAATTTTGTCAGTATGGTAAGTGGAATTTTAGCAATAAAACTGTGACGAAGCTGCTGCTTATAGCTGGAAATTGGAGAAATAACTGTATGACATCTCCATCGGCCAACTCACCTTTTATACTTGTCTTCCCCCCATATAAAGTAAGCGATTGGACAGAAGCATGTACATTGTTCCGTCACCAGCTTTTGATAAGTTATAATTAGTTAGATTCAAATTATATTTCGTCATTTTTTTTTCTTCGCTGCGAATTGATTGATTATCCTAAAAAAATACAATCGGTATCATTATCAGCCTTTGAGCTTGCACATTGTCAACTCGTCACAATGACAATTTGCCATTGTGACGAGTACTCTGGATGCCACGCCACTTTCAAGTGGGTATCGTTTTTTTAATTTGGTAGGTGTTAATGTTGAGTTATTACATGCTGAATTTTGCCAGTTGAAGTTGAGGTGGAAAACATGTTTTCGTCAGTGAAAAAGACAATGCTGGAGATTTTTATGAGTCAGTATCATATTCCTATTGTTTCCCGTCCGTCACCACTTAAGCACTTGCATGAGTGGCCTATTGTGACGCTGGTTGCGTCACACGCCAAATTATTCTCCATTTCATTTCAGCTCATAGAGTCACAGAATGCGATTGGCAAGGACAAAGATAAAGTGGAGCTAATTTTAATTATCTGTCTATGCAGTCATACATTGCACTTGCTTTTTTTATCAACATTTGATGATGCAAAATTACTGATGAACTACTTGAAATTTACTCATTTATTGACACCATGGATAAACCTGTCATCCACGTCAAGTACATCCACTGTATAAAGTATAAATACAAAAGCTGATTGGGGATTTTACATGACATACATGTGAGAAGGGCATGGGAAGGGTGCGATGTGCGATGCATATCAGAACAGGTCCAAAGATTTCTGCCACTGTTTTGCGATTTCTTGCTTCTCATTTAATTTAATTATATAAATGACAAACCGCGATAAAAATTCAATTAATATGAATATCATGAGCTATTTTATTATTTGCCTAAGTAAGCTTGTACACATTATGTGAAGTACTTTATTGGGGCATTGCGATACTGAAGGTAATGGACAATGTCCATTGTGCATGAATATATCGACGGAGAAGGACACGGTGTGTAGCAACTGCAATTTTTCACCAGGCAATATCCATTTCCTCATCCTGCCATTTTTTAACTCTCCAGCAACAGCAATTTCTCTCACGCTGTCTTAATCTTAATTCAAATGTGTAAACCCATGTTTCAATCTTAACCAAAAACCAAGAGTGGAGCCTCTTGACCCAACCTCCCACGCAAATCCCAATCCAACCCAAGCACCAAAGCCCACTCAGCATCGCACAGTTCCCCAGATGCCAGACCCCCATAGTGGTCACAACGGATTTGAGCCCAAGTGCCTCCTCCGTCATTTTAGCAACCCCCTCCGCATCCTCCAACACGACGTCGCGGAGCATCCTGGAGAAATGGACATAGCTTAGGAAGCGCTCAACAAATTGAACTATCCCACTCTGGGCAATAAATTGAAATACTCTATTTGCCTCCCGAGCCATATAGTGATGGAGCCGGAGGCCTAAGTGGGCGATTAACGGGACGTGCTCCCTCAGCGGAAAGCTTTTGCAGACATGCCGACCATCCACAAGCTTCATTCCCGAGGCTAATGCAGCATCCAAAGCTGCCATGTTGGAGGTCATCGCCAAGGAGATTAACTTCCTATCCTCCATTTGCTCCACAATCTCCCCCGTGTGCCCGGTTAAGATATAATCATTAAAGAGGCCACTCAGGCTGGGAACATTCCCCATCAGCTTTTTTACCGGGATCCTCAAATCGGGTGGGACGACGCTGAAGCCCACCTCAAGTGCCATTTTGACAAGCGGACTCCGAATGAATGCGGGGGAGGCTAAGCGATATTTGTCTCGAACCAGCTTTTCCAACCGGGGGAACTTGGTCAATTGGATAGCGCTCGTGGTGAAGTGCCCATCGTAGATTGCGCAGAGCGCTGCCGACATGACCAAATAGACGGAGATGAATCTCCGGCTATGTTCATATGTCAGGGGCATATTGATAATGGGCCAGAGGATGTCCACCCCGTAAAGAAAGTTTTTGTTGATGAAGGAATAAATCAGGACAAGGGAGGCCAGGCCAATCCACACCTGCCATGAGATGATGGTCAGCACTGAGGAATAATCGTAGGCGGAGAGGGTGTCAACCCCCATGCAAATAATGACCTTCCAGGGTATCTCCGACCCCAAAACGTAGTAGCCCCTGTGGGTGATATAGAAGTTGGGGATGTTGAATGTCATGCTTTCCAGGGCCGTGGCGGAGAGGAACCATTTCAGTCCGGATGTGTCCTTGTAAGGGATTTTGTCTTGGATTGTTGCCGTCACGTTCAGCTTGGAGGTTAGCATGAAGGTCCCTACCATCATTACCGATTGGTCACATGCCAGTAATACCTTGATGAAATGGGACCTTCGGGAATCTCTGAAGTCGAAACAGATCCCCTTCCCATTTATCATTTGGAACATGGGGCCCAGGCTCATGGGGCGAGTGTAGCCATTGCTGTTGAGCTGTTTGGAAATGGCCAGAAGCTCAAGAATGGGGGTTGGGCCGTGGACCAAGTGCACATTTTGAATATGGCAGAAGTAGCAATGAACCCCGAAATTTAAGTTGTTTCCTGACTCCGTAAAAAAGATGACGTCCGCGTGGAATGGCTTAGCATTGGAGAGGAAGAGGCCCCTCCCAGAGAATTTGGAAATGAGAGGGTCATCAGCCCCCAAGCTGGAGGTGTATACGAGGAACATGGAGTAGTCGCAAGCTCCAAAGCCGGATTTGTAAATGGCTCGGGTGGTCTCTTTGAAATGGAGCGTGAAGAGAACTTGGATCCTGCAGCTATTGTCCCCCAACCGATTCTGGAAGCGGAAGTATCTGTAGCCATGTCTGATCTTGCGGAATCCGCCAAAACTCCTGAACATGTTGAACATGTTCGGGGTTCGGAAGGTGACGGAGTCGAATGCAAAATCCAGTTTGTTCTCTTCATACTGGGTGAATGTAACTCGGGAGCTTTGTACAGTTGCAAGTTGGGGGAATGTGAGATCTGATTTAGGAAGGGTCACAATGTTGATGGAGCAATCCGGGAGGGAGTCAATTTCAAATGGGAGGTGAGTTGGGGTGCTATCCCCGGTCCGGATATTGAGGGTTATGGCGAGTCCAGGTAAAATGAGGAATTTATTGGATAACTTCATGCTGACTTCAACGGTTTTTTAGATGCACCCGTGTCCGGTATAAATTTGGAGTGAGTGGGAACCTAATCACTATAGGGCGAGATAATATGCATTTATGAGCATAAAAATATGCACATATATATGTGTTTAAAAACGGGCAAAATATGCACTTAAATATGCATTTTTGAGACTAAAAATAGGCTATTTTTTGGGTCCACAAACCAATTCGCAGAGAGTTTAAGTAATTAGGCAATTGTTTTGAGGAATGGCAAAATATTCGCTGTTTCTGACGTTGTGCCAAGCTATTTTATAACTGAGAGCCCTGTTCCGGAAATATTTTGATCTAATTTGTTTTGAGATTTGCATGATATTTTTCAAAAAATGTGCACTTATATGGACTTCAACACGTGAAATGCATAAGTGCATATAAGTATGTACTTAAAAAGGTGAAATATGTAAGTACATATGTAACATGCACTTAAAACCCGAAATATGCAAAATATGCATTTATGATATGGGCTCAAAGTGCTTATTTTTATGTGAATCACATGCATCCCAAATTTGGTTAACATCGGAGAAGGCACAAAAGATATGTAAATGCATAGAATCTCGCCCCGTACTAATCACGAATCACGATCCATTTTTACGGCATAATACAAAGTTTTCTTGCAAAACTGAATATGCAAACGAGGCGGAAACCGGAAAGCGGATTCTATTTCAATAGCCATGGGAACTATGGAATATTACTCGAAAACATATTATTGACAACTATGAAAGAAACCAATATGACAGGATTGATAAACTGTAAACATGTTTTGCTGACCCAGATAATTTGCTTTGTCTGCTTATTTTTGTCGCCATCGGAGGAAGTATAATTTTCATATCATTCAATACATCTGTTGATGACAGGATTGGATGACAAATGTAATTATTTTAAGCATGTTTATTATTTAGCTTTACCTTTGTCATCATTTTCTATCCATTGTTTGGCTAATCTTGAACATCCATGTTCTCATCTTGTGCATGGGCTTTTCCGCAATGGTGTGGGTGGCTGTAATTGTGGATTTGGATATTGCATATTACGTATAATATACGGCAAGCCATACTCGCATGAGGCTAATAAATGGCAAAATTTTTGAAATTAGCTCTTAGGAATTTCCTAGTATGTTTGTTCTTTTTATTTAAATAGACGTGGGTAGCTTTCTTCATTACTGTCAAACTTTGACGAAGACATTTATTTAGCTATGAAATGTATTCTACAAACAGGAACCGCAACCGCCGAACTTAAGACGAAAAGACTAAAAAAAACATATTATTCTGCACTGTGTTAATATGTAAATTAAAAAATCCATAGTGTATTTATTTTACATGGGACCAGCCGATTTCAAGGGAAGACAATGTCCCCTGTAATACATGCATTCACCCATAATAAAATGTGCATGCGTTTAAATATCCGTATCAGTAGCTGTATTATTTTTATATATATAATCATAATCCTATGGAAACACAGCAAAATCAGATACCTAAAAAATCTCCCCATCCATCCTATAAAATGCTCGTAGGTATTGGATTCATAAATCGGATTACGTAAACTGTTTACCATTTAAAAGTAAAGCGTATGTGGTTACGTATGTACTTTTAGCGAAAATGGAAGCCTAAAGTCGGCCTGTGACTTTATAAACTTAAAATGCTAATTTAAGCTCTATAACATTTTCTAAAAAAAATATTCTCACACTTCCCGGATTTGAACTTAATTGTTCATGCAAATATGTATTTGTTTAATCAATTCTCTATTGAAGACCATCCTGTGTGGAATGTAGTTGGTAGTATCATATAATATTTCGGGATCGATAGAAAAGCAAGAATTTGGTTGTTTAGCAAATTATACATATGTATAATATGTCAAACAACCAAATTCTATATATTATATAAATAACATATATTAGCATGGAAGCTAAATTTTAGTTCCGCTTGTCGCTTGTAATATGTCAGTATTACTTCGGTATCTTCTCTACACGTCTACACTACGTGTTGAAATTTATACGAGTAATAAATGATTTAATTTAGCTTAAGTGCTTCCAACATCCTAAGGAGACCAGAGGTGGCCAGCACCTGCACTAAGTAAGTAAGTACGAATTACCTGACAACCAAAATGTACCCCGGCAATAGGAATTCCACCATAAACCGCAATGCAAAAAATAGCGATATCTGAGAGCCGAGAAAAAAACAATAGGTAGTTATTTGCCGGATTGTGTAAACTGTTTATCATATAAGTAGGCAAAGGAGTATGTGTTTGCGTAAGTTGCTGTGAACCAGTTGCGCCTTATCCCGATGCTAAAAGGAATGGTTTGCCTTCCTCATCCAGTAACATACGAACGAAAGAAGTGTAAAGTTGTCTTGCGAGGAAACCTTGAAAGCTTAACGGCTAAGTTATTTCTCTCTCACATTTTCATAAACCGACAAAAGTTACTGATTCGAAAGTAACCGTTTATTCAATAAGGCTCCAAATTGCAGCTTCACTCATAGTGACATGATTATATACAATGTGTAGGTAACAGTAACATATAATAATATTGCTAGATGTATCCATCCTAAGCTCTTTCGTATCGTTCATCGTGTCTACTAGATTAACTTTTGGAAACAACCTACAACACCAACAACTACTGATTTCATAATATTTTAGAATCCATAGAAATTCAGAAATTTAGTTTTTCGTAGCATGTACATCCATTACCACTAGTTTTGTTCCGCTAAGTTTGCCATTATTCTTTAGGTATTTTTCCTACACAACTTGTTAGAACGGATTAGATCAATAAAAGATTTAATTTAACTTAAGTGCTTTCAATTCCAAGCAGAGCCCGGGGGTTGGCATCACCGGCCGTACGAAATTTATCAACATTAGAAGAA
>JAQIXQ010001319.1:0-15593 GCA_034700485.1 Pseudosinella alba | reverse complement strand
TCGGATAGGGTTAGGATAAGGTTTTGGATATATCTTGGCTTAGACTTGGCCTTGTGAATACGGATTCGGATAGGATAAGGATTGGATAAGGATAAGAGGTGGCTCTGAATCCCGTCCCTGGTCATCCTCTTCCTCACTGTCAACTTTATAGGCAATGTGTATACCGTATCGAGAGGAGAGAGTACAGATAGTTCTGGCTCTGACCCTCCCCGAGACAAGGAAAAAGAGGAACAATTATTTGTTATTATAGGATACCCTGTATTCTACATTTCTTATTGCCGAATTCGTTGTTTGACTTGAGAAGGCAGAAGAGGAATTTTCCTTCAAACATCCAAAACTAATGATATTATGGCACACTGGAAATAAATATGGCACATCTCATTTTTTTGTAAATCTGATTGGGGATTACATTTTTTGTTGTATTCCTTAGCCCCGCGCCTCTCTTGCAATCATTTTTCCCTTGTGGATGGCGATTGACCACCCTGCTCCTTCAGGCTTGCTAGATATCATGATTAATGGGTAGCTTGGTAATTAGCTCTAAAGCTCAACAAATGGCAATAACAAGGATATAGATGCCTTTACACAGCCTCTGGCCAGTATCGGTGCAAATACACTTTCTAGCATATGGGCTGCACACCCATGCACATTGGCCCGTGGCAATCCGACGGCATACCATAATTCCTAATGGAATTTTTACAAAAGGAATTATGGTATGTCTTTGGATTGCCACGGGCCAATGTGCAAGGGTGTGCAGCCCATATGCTAGAAAGTGCACCGATACTCGCGAGAGACTGCCCCTAGATATCGTGGGTTTTGGGTACTACATTGTGTATGAGATATGGCTTTTAACATGCTCTCCCAAATTTTACACATTTAGCTACCAACTCATGTTACTATACTAACCAAACCGGCAGTTAAGAATTGACGATGATGAAGATGAGCAAATGTGAATTTGCAATCATTACGATGCGATTTGCATAGATCTGCCAATGGGTATGGACTAACAAGTTCCGAGTACGGATTTATTGTGGCGCTAGCTGTCTATCATTTTTCTCGTTCGCACTTTCTTGTGAACTTTCGACACAAGAAGTTTTCTACTCCATATTTACTAAATGTCGAATTATTGCTTTCTCATTCTTAGTCAATAATTTTAAATTCAGGAGGAATAAATTGGGGACTGCATCGATGTGACTTTGGATATTGAATTAAGTGGTTACATGTCAAAATTTTCTGACAAATCACTGTTCATACACTCTCGGTTAGGTTATGTGTTATTTTCTGATAACGATAACACTGACCTATATATGGGTATTCGTATTTCTGAAGACTGAACTCTTCTACATGTACAGTAGCCTTATTGAAAAGTGAACTGAAAGTGGCCAGAGTGGCGGCAACTATGCCATTTTTTGTTTCTTCAAAACATTTCATTTCAATAATTTCATAGCTGCCAGTAATGGAAATGCACAATGTAACGGATCGTCTGATGATCTCGTCTTGGGTCATACAGTATACTGAATTGAGTCGAAAGGAAACTCCTTAAATCTTCTCATCTCATGCTTGTTCCTCCTCAGGTCTTCTCATCTCTCCATAACTTTTCGTTGTTGGTTGGTCCTCTTATTCTTTTTCGTTTTCCCTAATTGTAAAACGACTGAGTTTTTTGACTTTATAAAGCCAAATCCGGAGTGATGATATCCCGAAACAAATGGACCTAACCCTAATTTCGCTTCCTAATTCCATTCCGGTTCGAAGTTCAGGAAATGTACTTAAGGCAAAATACAGATGCAACCGGAATCAAATGCTTTAAGAACACTTTTTCTCGTTACGGTTTACATCATTAAAACTCGGATTTTATTCACTTTCTTTTCACCTCAAATCATACAATGCACACAGAAAAAGATCTAGACTACAAATTGATTAATTCGATTAATTAGCATTCCGTCACCCAATATCTTATCCGGTATCTACTCTATCCGGTATCTACCCTATCCGGTATCTATACTAACTTGTACAACTTATACCTGCACCTTCAATCTGTCTGACTAACAAACTCTCTAGAGCTCTGCACTCGCGCACGACTACAGCTCGACAAAAAAGACTCCCTAAAAAAATCAGACTTCTCAGACAATATCAGACTATGCTCAAAACCCAAAGAACATCGGCGTTTATACTGGCAAGCCAAGCCTCCTCCAAAAGGCTCTGTGTGCAACTTCACCTTCGCGTATATCTGACACAGAGAAAACTAGGGCTCGGGGCAAAGTGGGCCCACCAACGTGCATACTAAAATCTAGTAACTATCTGGTAAAGTACAACTAATGAATGTCAAGCTTTCGTTAGGGTTAATGTAGATGGTAGGTTTTCCATCAGGACAGAAAATCTGTTAAAAAAACGAAGCAAGCTTTTGCTTCTGCTCGATATGTTTCAGGATATATTTAATATTTTATTTACACAAAGAATTGGGCATTTTAAAATTACGCAGTAGTTTCCATTAACCTTATATGGCTTTATCCATGGTATTAACCAGTTCAACTTAATTATATATTTACTATTTACTAATGTTAACTAAATAAATATAAGAGTACACGCGGAACGTTCAGGCAGCACTAATAAAAGGCAGAAGGAACATGCCAGAAAAAAACATCATGGGAAAGGACCGACTTATGAAGACGGCAACAAAATCAACCCTACGTAGTTCCATTTGATCATACAAGCAAGCAACTACTTGCGTCTTTCTCTCCGTACATCTCTCTCTCTCTCTCTCTACAGCTTAACAACTAAATACGCCCGCCGGCAACCCTGCATGTTAAGGTTTTAAAAAACGTCTTTAAAAAAAATAAATAAAATTACTGTAAAATGTATCTCCCCTTCAATCTAAACTGTGAAAACTTCAGTGAATTCAGCAGTTCCTACTATTACTTCTACTACTACACAAATTTACATCCAAACTATGTTGAAAATCATCTTGCTCTTGATTTCAACAATAAATTGCAGTGAAGTTGCAAAGCGAAGTGACAAAACTAAAAAATGAAATTCAGTGCAATGTTCCAGTCTTCAAAAATCAAGCAAACAAAACTCCAAACAAAATAGTTCTATCCGGTGATAAGCAGCCTGATACTCCAGAAAAGCCCCGGAAAAGATTTTACATAGATCACCAGACACTCCAAGTGCTGATGATGAGTGTACTAGCTTGGATTAGTCCATGGAAGGGGACGAGCACACAGAACTTTCCAAATTAAGTTATAATGACGAATGTGAACTGGCAAAGACTCCACTCAATGACATATCAAATGTTGATGATTCAGGCTCGGACCATTCCATGAAAGAGGAGGAGTGCACAGAACATTTCGATATCGGTGATAGTGAGGACGACGACGATAAAATGGCACTACTGGAGGACTTCTACACTGAGAAATATGTCAATGGAGAAACAGAAAAACTGTGATTAAAAAATAATGCAAGATTTTAAAGCAGTCTTGGACACAACATTGAATAATCTAATTTATTTATTATGAAGCAAACTATCGAACTAAAAAGCAGACAAAGCAAAAGTTTTTGTCTTTGTCATGCTATTATTTTTGAATTGCTGCTTTATCATACTGAATACAGACTTGAAGTGTAACTTCAATCAACTCTTTGTCTCATGCATAGAAAAAAATCTTGACTATCTATGGCTGTGTAGTTTTTTTTCAAATCAGCTAATACAACTATTATGTTAATTTTTCAAACATAAAATAAATTATTCAAACGTTCATATATGTTTATATATACTAAATGTGTCTGTTTGTCTATAACTAAATTAGCTATAACTATCTCTGTAAACTATTTTCGAATGTAACTCATACTAAAATTATTTAATCAAATTATGTGGTTAATGATCGTAAGAGCCGCTGGCTATATCGATCGAAATAAATAATTCTATAATATAGATACTATAATAATATCTATCTTACTCATATCTACTTCGGCAGTGACGAGGAGGAGTGTCCGACAGCCGAGGCAGATTCTTGAAAGCATGGAACTGGAACTGGACAAGTCCTGAAATAATTAAATTTTGATCCACCTTGTTAAATTTCGCGCGCTGTATGATTATAATTGGGTGGATTATAATCGTGGATAAAAATACTGATCATAGTTAAGATTCCGCGGGAACGGTCCCGAATCACCCCCTCCTTCCGCATATAAAAGAAGTTATTTCTAGACCAATTTTTTGCACTGACTACGAATCTGAAGTCCGTTTTTTGTTAGTCGCAAATCAGGGCAAAATGGAAAGGCCCATAAGCTTAACACGTGTTTTCTAAATGTCTACATTTTGAAAATCAAAATATCAAAACTAACAAATTTTAATGCGTAGATTTCGAATCTGAAATACGAGTTTTTAAAGAATGCGTAGTTTTAGAGATATGTCCTGTTTTAAATAAATTATGTCAAATATATCCAAAATTGTAACATATTTTGAAAAACGGATTTCAGATTTGAAATCTACGCATTAAAATTAGTCAGTTTTGATATTTTGATTTTCAAAATTCCATGTCATGTTCCCTTGTGCCCAGATTTGCAAATAACAAAGAACGGACTTCATGTTCGTAATCAGCGCAAAAATTGGTCTAGAAAACATTTCTTTTATATGGGGAAGGAGGGGGTCGGTCATCCGGGACCGTTCGTTAGGGGAGGTCCAACTGTCTTATCCGTTACAGCGACTCCCGCTTACATCACGTCGCAGCAACAAACGGTATTTGTACCTGGAAATTGCCCGTCATGTCGGGCATGAATGAGTGGTAATAATTATGCATTCTTAATGACTCATTCACACAATCTTTACATACTGATGAAAATTAAAATAAAATTGTTCATCTAACGTAATTGCAGATAGGATTCCTTCGAAATGAATTCAACATTTGTGGTAGTCTTTAGGCCTTTTTTCCCAATTTGCTGCCTCTGCATCATGCAGACTGCATGATGCAGTCTGCAGGATGGACAAACGCTGTAGCCATTGCGTAGCACGATTCTGATTCTAACAATTACAAGTATCAGAGAAAATTAGAGACTTGATTACTCTTTTAGGTAGAATAGAATAGAAACTTTATTGTCTTACATGATTCAGTTGCATTCAACTGTTTTTCAACATGTGACAGGGTTCAGATATTTCCTAATTATATTCGTACTAAACAGTTAGTCAACTTATTTAAATAACTTATAAATATGGCACATTAAAAAAAAGCATACACCATATTATAATAATAGATTAATAATAGATAACTTCTTCTTCACGCTTTTGAGTGATATAATTTCTGATTGTCTTTACAAAAATTCCAAATGACATATTTGAGACTGGTAAGTTACGTGGAAGATCATTCCAAGCTTTGATCGAGCGATAGCTATATATATAACTTTTCTTTTAAAAAAATGAGATGTGCGTGTCGGTATATCCAAGAGAGGAGACTCTCGGCAATTTCTCCCTAGCACACATTCCGTACCATTCTGAATTCGGTGAAAAAGTTCCTTTAAAAGTACAAACATAATGCGCTCAGAGAAAGTTACGTTAACGTAAAAGATCTTTCAAATCAATTTTATAGTTAAAGTTACTTCTCCTCTTTTATTTTCCAAATTTTATCGGCATACTAAAAGCAAGCAAAAACTGATCGATTGGCTTTTACATATCTTGTAATTTTGCAGATGTATGTACGGACCATATATCAACTAGAAAGCCACCGCGAGTAATTACTCGCGTTCTAGACAAATCTGGTTAATCAAAATATAAAATAATTACAAAATTACGTCGAGTTACAAAGGTACTGCTTAATATTCATTCATCCACTCCCTCCAAAACCATTCGCACCCTCCCTCCGTCTGTTCAAATCCAGCCATTCCCCCTCTCACGCCTATTCAAATCAAATCGTTCACTATCAAACAGCCAATCCTTCCGTTCACCTGTTCAATTACATGATTGAATCCCCCCTCCACTTGTTCAATTAAATGATTGAATCCTCCCCTCTACCTGTTCACTTAAATGATTGAATCCTCCCCTCCACCTGTTCACTTAAATGCAAGCCAATCGATAATCCTCTCCTCCATCTGTTCACTTAAATGCATGCCAATTCGTCCCTTCACCTGTTCAATTAAATGCAAGCCAATCCTCTCCTCCACCTGTTCACTTAAATGCAAGCCAATGCGTCCCTCCACCTGTTCATTAAATGCAAGCCAATCCGTCCCTTCACCTGTTCAATTAAATGATTGAATCCTCCCCTTCACCTGTTGAATTAAATGATTGAATCCTCCCCTTCACCTGTTGAATTAAATGATTGAATCCTCCCCTTCACCTGTTCAATTAAATGATTGAATCCTCCCCTTCACTTGTTCAATTAAATGATTGAATCCTCCCCTTCACTTGTTCAATTAAATGATTGAATCCTCCCCTTCACTTGTTCAATTTAAATCAATCCTCTTCTTCCCTTGAAGAAAACAAATACTTCTCCACGATTCTCCACCTTATCACATCACCTCACTCACCTCCAATCAATGCATACATCCCTTCCGTTCCATTCGTGTACAATAAAAAAAGTACCATCAACATTCAGCATAGCATAGCCCTAAAAATCAATTCTTGTTACTACCGCTTCATCAGGACTTGTTGGCGGGGCACTATGAGCAAGCAGGAAATGCATTACGAAGGAGAGGGGATGGAGTTTTGGAATAACATGGAAGGGAGTAGCAGTCATTCCATCACATGCATGAGTAGTTAAGCTGGATAGGTATGCACGGTCAGGCTGGCCAGTGGCCACCCCATCCCATACATGCATTTCTCTTATGCATAGCGTAGATTAGCCGGAAAGGGCGTTCTAGCATTTTATACAATAATCCAGGGTTTACCCTGTTTGAGCGTATATACACTTTTATGCCTGGGAGCTGCACACCCAGTGCACTGTAGGAATGGAAATTTTTTTTGGCTTTGGCAACTTTTAAACCATTTCCTACGCCTCCTCCGTTTGATTTAACATGGAAGAGGCGTAGGAAATGGTTTAAAAGGTGCCAAAGCCAAAACAAATTCCATTTCTACAGTGCACTGGGTGTGCAGCTGGATTTATTGGGTTTGCTTGCGATTCAGAATCTCAAGTGGTTATTAAGTTATTTCCAAGAGCCACATCATTTCTATATTGACTCACGTCCCCGTAGCTCATAAGCATTCAGGCTTAATAGCGTCGGCTATCCACCATCCTTTGTCACAGGATGTATCGCTGACCTCCACAGATTCGCCGGCAAAGCATATACGTAATCGGTTAGGAGTTCCGGTTTCCACAACAATGGCTTGACGAATGAGTAAAGTTGATAAAATGATGATATCATCGTGATGGGAACTCATATAATAGTAAATTAGATAAACTAAATTATAATCTTTGAATACTTGATTCTGTCTACTCTAGATCTTAACGTGAATGCTGTATGATGATCTAGATGCTCTAGATCTTAAAGTGATGTATGAAAACTTTATGGCCAAAGACATTTGCTTGTCTTTATGTATTCTGGGAAGTGAAATAAGCAATTAAAGGAAAATTGTTTTTATTGGCACATTTCACTATGATTGAGTTTACATTAAATTAAAATGACTATAAAGTATAATAAATTTCTTTCATAGATTTAAGACTAGAGTTCCGATGACACTTGCATAATTTCCTCTTTGGATAGCGATGCTGATTCGCTGTTTTAAATATAATTTAGCTTTTGGCTCGTTAGTTACAGATTTAATTATGTTCCCTAAAACTTCTACAAATTTTACTGCCTCTGAACACCACGGGCCTACTGTTTCGACAGCAAAGGGGACGAAGAAATGATTTTTGTTGATCAGGTCCTGGTACTTTTGAGACTTCTTTAAAGCTACCCTTTCAGCTGCAGAACCAGCTTCTTTTGCAGTGACCAGGTATGAAGGTGCTAAGGTGTCAACACAAGTGGCGTCCCAGATAAGAAGTTGACCTTATTGCCAAGGTACAAGAATCATGCCATCAACCCTTTTTCCATCAGTTCGTGAAAGTCCACATGGTTCCAGAACAGAAGGACTTTTAGCAGTTTGGAGAGCTCTACAGATGATGTTGTTGATTTCTTGGTGTCTGGAGAATCGTCCAGCGCTCTTGGGGCAGTGTAGACAATGGAGGCCATCGTTCTGGACAGCATTACCACATCTGCAAGTATGAGGGTGGCAAATATCCAGGCCAAGACGGAGGGATATTGAGACACGGAAAGTGTTGTTATCAAGTAAATTTCCAATGCACTTGGATGGAAGGACGTTAAGCCAGCCATTGGATTCGGATTGAATTGAAGCCAGAAGTCGAGCCTTATATTTGTTTGCGGACGGGGGTGATTAATTAACAATTAAAGTAATTTTATACCCATTGTTTGCATTGCGTCATCGCCTTTAAATTTTTCAGTGAGGTCATTCTTGGGACTATTCATGAACTGACACAAGGCAAGCAAAATAACAATTTGATATTGTAAACATGTATCTACACATAAGGGAAAAGGAGAACTGAATAAACTAGATGTTATATGCAAATATGTATGCTATCAAAAATCAAGTTTTGCATACATGTCCTACTCATACATACATACTAGAATATCACGAACGATGGGTATGGGCCACTGCTAAAGCCTGCTCCCACCCGTGCCCTGCGTGAGCGTGCGGTGTTAGCCATGCCATTTTTACTGTTTCCATTTTATATACATAAGCATATTCGTACTTTCTGTTAAGGCTGCTTCTTTTGATACTACTAACGTTATCCGAGACAAGTTCAGGAATCGCCAGGGCACGATTGATTGATAAGGTAGTTTTCAGAACCCTGCAAAGATGGTTTGAGTGAAATGAAAAAAGGATTGGGGAAAAGAACGATTAATTAAAAAAAAAACATTATTGCGCCTCTTTAGTATATTCATTTCACTGTCGCATTTTGCTTGGATGAGCTAACGACGGGGTAGTCAAAATGAACAAAAGAGGCAGAACAATGGTTTATGATTGGCGATGCTATCTGCTATGGAGTTATTCAATGGCAAATGGGTTGATTTTGTGGGGCACTCTGATACGACTTGGCTTTATTCCGGCCTTTTCAAAATACTATCTGGAAGCTTGGAATGCTTTTTAAGCTCACTTTCCCGGCTATCGGAGCAACAATTTCAAAAAATCTATCTTTTTTAATTTAATAAATCGCATGATTTTAATTTTAAAAGATAGCTTTGTCCAGATTATTTGCTCAGAGCTGTGGAAAACGAGAGCAAAGTGGACTCATTTTATATGTAATTTAGTAGTACCAATCATTCTACTAGATTCCTGCCCTTGTGCTCCAAACTGGGCTTAATACTGTATTACTATGTGCCTTGCGTAGATACTTTCCACATTTTACTTTCAATAAAGTGCACAATTGCAAATAATGTTTGGTTAAATTAGTTTTAAAATGAATAATAAAGTAGTTTTGCAATGGCTTAAAACTACTCAATTTTACTATTTCAAGGCAGGTTTGGGAGGGCGTTGGCGGATGTGTGCAGAAAACCAGAACGACGGGTGGGTGCAGGCGGGTTTACGCTGTGGGCGCGGGTGGGGCACAGTGGTGGGAAAAGGCTTAGTTCGCGTCACGTGAGTTTGGTTATGCCATGTTGCGCTTGTGTAAATAGAGATTTTGTCGAAACCCCGAGGTCAAAATTCGACCTGTGGCCCGAGTAATTCATCTTTGAATTTCGGCCTGGATTTCGAAGTAAATGTTTTGAAATGCTCTTTAATTGATTAAGTTTTATGGATTTCGGTTATTCTGAAGATGGAATATAAAACCCTAACTATGCCTGAGGTATATTAGGCTCCAAAATTTTTGACAAACGTTAAAATAAAGCTAATTATTCACTAACATGCTTGTGGCTTCCATGATGCCATCCTCCTAGCTAGAATTTAAAACAGAAAGTGAAGAGTTGCAGAGGGTACTTCTGATATGATTTGATGCTAAAATCCTTTATTCGTAACCATGCATGCATTCTCCATGTCTCAATTTACCCCGACGCCCAGAGGGAAATTCAAACTCATTTTCTCCTTATGGTAAAATTTTTTTGTGTCGTATCTAACGACAATCTAATTCCCCCGCCCACAGGGGTAACTTTTGAAATATTTTAATGCACAGTAGCGTGAAATCGGATGCCATCACTAGGGCTAGGAAGTTCGTGAAATCTCATATCAGTGGAACTTGTATGCATTGCTCTAAAACCTTGCATGGTAGTGTTTTAGGTAAAAATAAGTCAATTGACGGGCATTTATAAATTCATATTTTTCATATTTTGCCCTTTTCGCTCATATTTCATATTACTCATCATATTTTGGAAAAATATGGTCATAATTCATATGCATTGATGTAATTATACCTTTTTGATGGCTTTTTTGACTTTCCAAGTATAAAATATTTCTTTAAAGATTTACAAATTAATAATTTATAGGGCTTACTATAAACAATTCGTTCAAAAAGCTTTGGAAAGACAAATTCCAAGCACAATATGTATTGTGATCTATAATGCTGTGTTCTGTTTTTAGGAATTCAAATTAACACTGGATAAAAACGTGTTTTATTAGTTCATATTCTGCATTTTATCGCTCATATTTTGGCATTTTTAAGTTCATAGATTCATACATATTTCGCCCGTTATACGTTCATAAACTTCCTAGCCTTAGCCATCACCCTAACCACAAAATAATTTTCCCTTTAAATTGAAATCGTGTACGGGCAAAATGCAAGTTTAGTCAGTAGCCATGTCTATGTGTAGTGTGCAGCCAAGCAAAGCTTGCAAGCAGAGGGAATTGGTTACTCATGACAGTCAGCTGTGCAATGTTTGTAAACAAAAAAAGCCTAATTTTAGTCAATTATGTATTTAGATTACGATTTTTATTAAATGATAATTATTTTTAACATTTGGCCAATAATGCAGTTTTTAAGAATGCAGTAGTATGAATTAGACCCTTGGCAATCCAATCCTGCAATCAGAATCTGCGCAGATGATCGCCAACCCAAGATATAAGCATTTGAATTTTCCGAATTTTTGTATGCATACACAGTAATACATAGTAATTTACTTTCAGTAAAAATAAAATTTGGCGTTCATATGATCGTTAATTTTCAATGTAATAGTTTTATTTCACATCAGAAACATTAATGAGATAGAGTAGCGACTGTTAAGCTATCAATAGGCCGTTTATATTTATTGCAATAATCTTACTTCACATGGAGTTGTTGTTGCGTCTCCAGTCTCCGAATACATACTTGGAAGTTGGAATGACACAGAGAATATGAAATGCAAAAGCAGAGCTTTAGCAATAGAAAGAACAATTACTATTACGGCTTGTGAGTCACTTGAGCTGCAGGGAGCCGAACTTCGGCTGCCGAAAAAACGTGATTTGAAAAAATGGATTGGTTTTGGGATTGTGGAAGGGCATGTCGTATTCAGCATTTCATTGGACTATGTGTTTCAGAGTTCTTCATTGAAATCTTCACGTCTATCAACACACTAGCCACCCATGAAAAGCTTTTCTACTTTCCCCAACCCAAGTAATTGTCCACATTCTACTTTCCACCAAAATAATTTAATCACGCCTCCCTTATTTTGTATCATATTGTCAGTACTTTACAAACATAAAAATACAGAAAATAGATCTCCTCAGGTATTATTAAGATTCCCGAATACCGCCACGCTGTGCTCTTGCACCGGAAATGACGTGAATGAATAATTTATCTTAAAGCATATTTTAATATTATATTCAAAATAGGACATGCATAGTAGATAAGCAATAAGCATAAAAAACAGCATACTTGATTTAACGCATTCAAATGTATACACTAGGTAAGAAGATACTTCAACTAAATTGTAAGTTTTACAAACACCACGATGTCATGCCTGAGACCACACATTTGAACAAGAATTACATCATTACATCTATTTCGTCTCCCTTACAAATAAATGCTCCATATTACATTCAGTACAAGGTACATCAATCCTACCGTCAAAAAAAATTCTACCCAATTAATTAATGTAAACTTAAATCGTATTAATATTAATCAAATATTCAATCACAGACTTACTGTTATCTATTGCGTTTTTAACGACCTTCACTGACCTGTTCAATAGTTAATGATAGAGAATGGAAATTCCATCCGTAAATGTAAAGTTGGTATTATGCAAATATTTGCATTATTTGGTTTAGTTAGGAATTTGAATTTTTTTGACTACACACATGTGTATCATTATTTGCAGAATAGGACGAAGTCTCAACGAGTAGATTTCCTTGGAGTATTTAAGTTGAGAACCTTTGTTACTTCACAGTCGATCTGCATCACTTCTTCTTTCCCCCCTAACGAATCTGAAAATTTGGAAAGAAGAACGACAGTTAACCATAATCGACACTGTGTAATCGCCAACATAACTATAGCTAACTGCTGGCTACTAGTGTGTCACGCCGACGCTGCGGTCCACTCAAGGCCCGACCGGTATCCATAGGGATAAGACGAGGGGCACTTAGAATGAGCAAGGGTTGGTCGGGCAGGAAGGATTCGGTAAAAGTTAGTGCTGGTGTGATACTCTAGTTACTAACCAGGTTTACATAAAATAGCTAGGGGTGGTGTATTGTCTTTGGTAAATTAGGGACTACTGCGAATTCCGAGTTCTGCAATATATTATTCGGTGAGGTGTGTGTGTATCCGACACAACTTTGCATTTAGCACTGTAGCACTGGGTTCCGTTTTGTCACCTCACAACCATAGCAACGACGGAAAGCGCAGTGTAGTCCCTAATTTACCATTAAGACAGTACATTGTACATAAATTCAAAAAAATGGTTTATTATAGGGGTGCAATTATCTCCACATCAACCTGTACACTTAGATGGGAACGTCGTTGGAAATAGATTTTAGCACCCCTCTAACAAACAATTTTTATGTACCATATCTAATCTAGTTATTATTAATATAGGTATACGGTCTTAAAATACAGCAACCTTCAAAAAACTTACCATTCCTCCAAGGCATTAAAAAACTCATTTTCGGCCGAGAAGATGCATTACTTGATTTAGCTGATAATAACAGTTGATCGTCCATAGCAAGTGAGACAACATAAAATGTGTCCTCTCGCAGCTGGATTTTGTCAAGGAAGCTACTGTATTTTTGCATACGTTGATCATATACTGTTAATCCCTGGCAGAGAACAATAGTAAATAGGCATTCATGAAGTGTATCGAAACACTTGATTGATATAACTTGAACATAAAATTCTAGAATAATAATTATATACAAATATATTGTAGGGACGTGCTAGAACACATGTACATGTTCTAGAAACTATTCTACATGTTTTTCATTATCTACTCACCTTATTGTTCTCGACACTAGCTACATCCAGAACAGAATAGAAGAATGGCTTCAATGGAGATTTCTTCTTCACCTTTCCTCTGCTGAACAAACCTTTCAAGTCGTTTTGAACTCTGGGAGTTCAAAAAATGGGGTTAGATTATTATTAGCTTTGTTCTATTAGCTTAATTTAATGCTCATTGAAATAAATATGCCAAAAGTGCTAGAGGCTAGGTACCTCAACGACTCTGTCTTGTTAAATGGTGCCTTGCAGTTACTTCCTATTGGAGCACGGTTTAAGTCGTTGGCGCTACGTGCCGACATGCTCGCATTAGCAAACACATGCGAGCGTTTACTGGGTACCTTCTGCAAAGGTTGAATAACATATTTCGAATGTTGCCGAGAATTTGTGTTAGCTCGCGTTTTATTTCCCTTCTCCGGATCGTATTTTTTGCTGCTCCTGTTATAGTATGAATTTCCAAAGGTTGTGCTGTTCATTTTGAGGAGCTTTTTGCCATCTACATCTAAATCAAAGCCTTTGTGGAGAGTCTCTTTAAAATCATCATTCCACGCAAATGATCTACTTAATTTTAAGTGATTTTGCTGTGGAAAGTCTGGTAACCGTGGATATTCTGGATGGGCAGGGTAGTTAGGTATTACTTTTGATTCGCTTGAGTTAGCAATTGCTTCTGTTGGAAATCGATGGCTACGGGAGATGGGGGCATGAACATTGAGAAGCATGAAACAGCATAGTCCCAAAAGAGCAATTTTAGCGATAAGTTTCGTTTTATTTGCATTTGCATGTGGCTCATTCCGCGCATGGTTGGTGGAGATTCCAGCCGCCTTGGAGTGGATAGTCTGCCCACTGGGGTATGTACTCCCATTTTGCTGTTGCACCAGAAATCTAGTTTTAAGGAGTTGGTTCTCCTGACGAAGCTGGGCATTTTCAAGCTCCAACTCTCTGAGCCTTTGCTCTAAACTTGTTACATACTCCTTTTTTTTCTTTCTAGACTGTGAAGCTGACTCGCGATTTCTTATCATACGGATGTGCCTCTTCAAGGCCATCATGTCAGGAGAATCATGAGATGCCGATCTC
Source organism: Pseudosinella alba (assembly GCA_034700485.1). Taxonomy (NCBI): domain Eukaryota; kingdom Metazoa; phylum Arthropoda; class Collembola; order Entomobryomorpha; family Entomobryidae; genus Pseudosinella; species Pseudosinella alba. The sequence continues at coordinate 1,152 of JAQIXQ010001319.1, read as the reverse complement.
CCTCGTGGACTTTTCAGGGCTGGCAATATTTTCGCTAGACTGGATCCATTTGGTGGTTTTGACATTGGTAATACACCAGGAGAGAAGGCCTCATCAGACGAACCATTACATGGTGGTGGAGTTCTTGTTTCACTTTCGACTTTTACTATCGGACTGGGTGGTGTTAGTGGCGGAGTGTCTATGATGGGATTCCTCAGATAGACATCCGGAGTGCCGGACGTTCCTGAGTCCTTGGAATCTGAATCTTCCCGAAGTATACCATGATTGCTATCTAAGAAGCTGTCGTCTTCAAGAATGTCAAAATCACAACTGAATTCTGGCAAGTCAAAGTCCAGTTGCTACAATAAAAAATATGATTAAAAGTCCAGATTGACGAATGAATAAGATCATACACAACCGAATTATGTTGTTATAGTATGCCTGTTTAATTATGCTTCTGCGTAAGTACCTCAGTAATGTCGGTAGAAAACATCGAATCTCCAATGCAATCTGCTGAACAACGCAAATAAACACGGAAGAATAAGTTAAGTAAAAGGAACTAAAGAATTTATTACATAAAACGGAACTTTTTCTAATTTGTTGTTAAATAGCATACCTTCCGCCAATTCAGCTTGAAGGGAGGTGTCAAGATTGAGGGCTGAGCTAGCCATCGCTACCTTGCCCAAGGCACGGGAGCTAACGCCCCCGTAGCTTGAACTCGAGATCGTGTACGGGGACGCTGAAGATAATAACGCGCACAAGGCTTGACTTCCGTCATCCCCCCTCCTCCCAACGGGAACAAGCTGTCCACCCTGAATTGTTGTTGAATTGGGTCCCACATCCCCCATAGCACTGGTTGCGATGCCGAAGAAGGCACAATCCGAATCAGCTTCGATTTTAATATTGTCAAAAATGGGGTTGCCCAGATCCATGTCAAACCCTGGTTCAGTGCAGACAGTGCAGTCTACTACTTGACAAAACAAACCCAACACAATAATAAAATTACAATTTGATAAAATACAAAAGTAAGTAAAATGTCATTTTGGAGCAAAAGAGTCTTGGGAATTAAATGGCTGGTATCACGTATCAAAATCAAATGGTCAAATTATGTGATTACAACTTCGAACCCGAGTGGCTACATTGCAAATTGCAATGTAGCCACTCGGGTTCGAA
>JAQIXQ010001318.1:0-15597 GCA_034700485.1 Pseudosinella alba | reverse complement strand
AAGGGAAATCTCATTTGCGTATTGGCAGCAAAAACATAGAGCAGGGACTTTGAAAAAAAATGACCATTTGCGTATCGGCGTTTTGCGTATCGCACGTGACACGTATTTTATAATAAATAGATGAACTTACCTGAGAATTTTGCAAAGGATGCATGTGAGAAGGTAATTCTGGGATGTTGTGATTGTACTCATCCATTTTACAGTGACCAGTCGGCAGTCTAATAGTATAGTAAAGTAATGAATGACTAAAAAAAACAGGTAAGTCCGACAGGACTATATCTGCCGAGAAACAAAATCCGGTCCTTGTCCAAATTGGTCGGATATTCTTATGCCTTTCGAAGGGATATGAGGGATGAACGCAGGAAAAAAATAGGCAGTGTGGTGGTTGTTGTGAGTATATATTATATAGTAAGTGTAAAACTCAATCCGAGTTCATTTAATTCATTTCATCAAAAATCAGGTCAACCACGTAAAAGCAGTTCAGCGAAATGTTCAACAAACCAGTTCCACATTTAAGCATTATCTTCTAGTTTTAATTCTGTTTAATTCTAGTTCTCTTTTTAATTCCTCAATTCATATATTCCAGTTTAGAATACAAATCTGTAATATTGCGTTGCTTGTAGATACAGATAACAGTCCGATAAATATTCCATTTATGACGAGTTCGGAGAATGCTGATATGATGAGTTTTCTGCTATATACATGTCGTTTCTTGCTTATCTACACAATTTACTCGCAAGTAACTACAACTCATAAAGCATGTCTATAAGTTTCCTACTACTCCAAACTTGCTTCTTTGGTCGCTTTCTGGGTAACAGGATCAGATAATATGTAAGAACAGAGTAAAGACATCTATGTAACTTGTAAATAAATTTATTTCCCATATGTACCCAAGCCAGTGTAATGATGAGCGTGAGTAAACATATTATGGCACTGTTATCGTGAATCGCTAACTTTCGACGAATTGACGCTATATTTCTCAAAAAATAGGAAATTAATTTTAATTGATACAAAGAAATTAAATGATAAGTTGATATTAAAATATAATGATATATAACGACCTAAATCAGGACGTATTCACTGTTCATAAAGCCAGCAAGACAATCAGCACTATCGCTGAAACTTGGCCTCAGCTCCGGATTAATGTCCCAGCATCTCAGCATTTCCTCATACCTAAAAGGATACATTTAGTAATAAGTTTGAACTTTGATAAAAATGGTTTATGTTCATTCATATTGACTATATCTTATTCCTTGTGCTCATTGTTCGTACAATTCACGAGGGGCAAATTCTGGACAAGACAACTTCAGCCCATTTTGAACATCATCCACAAATCCATTCGTGTACGACAGAGTGGGATATGGAATGCATCCTAAACAAACACATTATTAGTCATACATACCCATTACATATTAAGGCATGCTAATCCTTAGCAAATTTACCATTTAATATGTTAATTTTCATCATACCCAAAGTAAATATTTCCCACAGGGTCACCCCAAAACTCCACACATCCGACTTTGTTGTAAACTCCAGTCTAGTTAGACTTTCTAAAGCCATCCATCGCCAGGGCAATGGTGTCTGGTTGTTTCTAATGTACTCCTGATACTCGTAAAGTTTTCTCGACAGCCCAAAATCCGCGATTTTACAGCGAAGGTCTGAGTCCAGCAAAATGTTCCGGGTGGACAAGTCACCATGAACAATCTGAATCATTCATTGTATAAATGTCATTAGTAATTATTATACAGAGCAATCGGGATCATTGTAATTAATTCCCGCAGATATTTTGGATTACATTTCTATTTGCTATGTATTCCATCCCGCGAGAAATTTCATGTGCAAACCGGTACAGCTCATAAAGTTTCGGTTTTAGAGGGACCATCTCACTCCCTTCCCTTCCTCCAGCATGCTGGACGTGCAGCTTTCGCAGATAGTCCTGGAGAGATCCGTTCTCACATAACTCGGTTACAATGTATAACACACCTGGATTGAGAGTAATAAATTATAATCTTAACTCGGTTAAATATGCTAAATTAAGCGCAAATAAATTTTCTAACCCCGTCCAATGTTCTTAATATACGCGCCCAGGAACTGGAGGACATGTGGATGACTCCCAATGTGACAAAGCACTTTCAGTTCCGCGAGCATGTTTTTAAACGCCTCCTTGGTACAGTCCGTATGTGGCATCTTTAAAGCGACCGAGGTGCCATTTCCCTCCTTGTCCGACAACAGTGCATTATATACCAGGCCAAAATTGCCACTTCCTATCAGGTTCACTGCAACCAACAAATATTTACAGCTTGATCTCAATATCAAACAATATTAGCCTTTTGTATTATTAAACTTAATACTTAAAAGGAGCCGCCTCCTAGGAATTTGAAATTGTTTGGGGAACCCTTTCCCGTCAAATCCTTCCACTTTATCGGCTCCATCCTGAATGCTCCCATGACGATAAATGTAGACCTCCTCCTTGCTCAGTAATTGAAATCGTCTCCGGTAACAATACCAAACGAAAAATGTCATGATGAACAGGGAAAGTATGATGGCAGTTAATCCGATGATGATGACAGGGAATAACTTCACATCTGCCTGTGATTCTTGGTAAGGTCTCCAAGTACCATTGTTGAAATAATCTGAATGAGAGAAGGAAGCAATCAGAACATTATGCAATTTTATGACAAATATTTTTTTTAAATGAGGAACATACGATATTCATTTTTGGGCTTACTAGCTTCCTTTTCAATGTAGACTGTTGAATTAGCTAAATTTCGAAAATCTGAAATTTTCCACCAGCCGAACCAGTTGCCATCCATGTCATCAAATGTGGGGAACATGAAGAATGTCAAGTTGTATAGGCTTGAATACTGACCAACGTCGGAGAAGAATGTGAGGAAATCTGAAACTAAAATTAACAACTTCTAACACAGCAGCAGTTTAGACGGGGTTTGAGTTACTTGATGAAATCATGAACATTTTTATCTACCCGACGTGGTGGGCTTAGTATTCAATCGAAACAGCACATCTTTGGCTTGCATGGGAAACATTCTCTGAAAATACTTTTGAATATACAACGTAGTATCCAAGAACCATGCTACTTCCATCCTGTCCTCATTCGACGGCTTGGCCACATGCGTCACATTGCAAAGGAGGTAGTCCACCATACCCAAATGCTGGAAACTTGACAGAGTTTCAAACCGATTGTTGACTTCATCCAGACAGTTCTCAATGGACCAACCCAACCTTGTCTCACTCAAATTAGCATTCCGAAGGGTTCGCATCACATCGGCTTCAATATCTAATGAGCCATTCCATTTCTCCAAAACGATATGAATTCCATTAGGCTTGATTATCATCCAGTTTTATGCCCATTAAGACGAGTCCCCTTTCCCCGGAGATGGAATTTCAGAAGGTAACGGAGCTGATTAGGGATGACTGGGTGGGCCAAATGTACTATTGGAATGGAATTGGAATTATCGAATGGAATGGGCATTTTTTTTAGAACCACCGGAAACTGTCCTGTAAACTTGGCAAGAGCAACGATCCCGCAGCTTCTGTTCCATGCATGGACCACCATCTTGAAGAACCACACATACTACATTTCCAGGGTGGATGACAAACGACAATTTTGTCAAAATGGAAAATTGACCGAGATTGACTTAAACCGCAATGAATTTCTTGGAAAGAGCTTCCACGAGCTTAATCTTTACTCGCAGCCTAACATTCAGCTTCACCTTCCCCTATCAATCCTAGATCCCTTCAGCACACTTCGCTTTGTTTGTTGCGGGGGTGGTAAGACTGAGTCTTTGGCATTTGGGGAGCTGCTCGCTGCATATGAGGCGGCTCATTCCATTATGTTGCCATGAATCTCGCCGCGTTATTTGGTACTACTGTACTGGACACAATTGACAGATCTCCACATCACATCAGCTCATTAGAAATATACTTGGGTGGAATCGGAGATACAAGAAAAGGAGTCCCGCAATGTTGAGAGTCCAGTCTATTATAATGTGAGAGAGGAATTGGGGATGCGCAGGATGCTGATGAATCATGCGGATCTGCACCCAGCAAATATTCAGGAGTCTCTTGGGAACTGGTTCAAATCCACGTTTCCAAATTGGGATAAGCCTAACTGGTCCAAACCGGATCAATCTATCCTCGCTGACCAGCTTGCTGATAATTACAAGAGGCTGGATAAGGAGCAGCTTTTGGAGTCGATGGAGATATGTGCAAAAACGGCATTGGTCCTTTCATCAGCCTCGGTCAAGTCAAGAACTACTACCAAGTTCTGGAGGGACAGGGGGCAAATCTGGGGACAGAACTGTACTATCAGGATTCATTCACTTCATACTTTCGGGGTTGGCTTCCTGGTATTGTCATTATACGACTGGGGTGGTTCAAGGAGACCAGCATAGTGGAGCGGTGGATAAGATATTTGGAATGGATATCGACAGTGAGTTCGAATTCCAATGGGGAGATGTGGCAAACACCTGATCAATCAAGTTCAGCCACAACTGTGGAGAAGGATGGTCCTGGTCCTGGTAGTGCCTCTTTTGACGGAAATATTTTAATCATATTCTTCGTGCTACTGGTAGGGCTAGCAATGGCTATGATTGGGCTATTACTAGAAATAATTGGAGTTTGGATAGGCAGTTTAGTTGCAGTTGTAGTTAGTATTAAACATTTCATTGGTCATAATTTTCACATTTTTAAATAATTGATGCACACAAACATTTTGAACTTTATTGTAATTATAATTATTCCTCATTCAAGTAAATGCTTTAGGCGGTAACAAAATTTATTACTACAACAATATCTCTAACTTTATCATGTACAAATATGTAACTTGGAATTGTGTATTGAATTCAGTTCTTATCCTATCCGTGCGTGTCAAGTCAAGTCCCAGTCTCACCTCATACTTTCAATTTAATTCGTTAACTGTCACCAGTCTTTATGCTCACTTCAGAACTAGTATCACTTTTGGGATTTTTGTCGAATTTCCTGGAAGAAATGATTCAGCTCCGTAAAGGTTGGCCTTGATATTGGATCTGAGTCAGCGAAGGTTCGATGCAAAAACGATGCTATTAAATTTCCATTTAATGGCATCGTTTTCATCTTTTTTATTGCACAACTTAATCCGGACGAACACCTCGCCATACAAAGTTGTCAGCACATGCTCCAACTGTTTGACATTATCTTTGAGGTCCGTGTTTTTAACGAGTTTAATAAACTCTTACAGGCTTGTAAAATAATAATAGTGATAATAATACCTATTCTATAAACAAAACTCAGCTAATGATTCAATTGTCACATTAGCGAATTCTCAGTCATCCTGTTTTTGTTTCTCTCTAACATGTTTTTGCATTAAATTACTAAACTTGCTGAAACTCTAAATTAACTAGCATTTAAATGCAATCAATCCTCATCATCTCGACTTATGAATTCATATTATATTACATCCTCTGCTCCACCGTCACCCATTTCATTAGACATAAATTCTAAAAGATTCATATTCATTCCATTCTATGATCGCATCGCCCACACGGTACGGGCAAAACCAGAGCCAAGCATCAGCACCGACTTCACTTTTTGGAAGGAGATGGGACCAGGCAAAAAGCTTCCTCCAGTCCCATCCCCGATTAGCCAGTGCAGTAGTGTTGAGCTCCTCAACAAAACAAAAGTTTGAGGATTGAATTGAAGTTTGAAAATTGCGGATTAAACTATTTCATTTTTAATTAAATTGTATAATAATTGGCTAAACTGCTGGGCTGGACACTTGGCATTAAGTTAATAATTGACAATTAAATTTAAAAAAAAAATAATTCAGGCCAGGTTACGGCTACAAACTAGCAGTTTGACGATATCCTGTTCATCGTTATAGTTTATTTTTATCAAAACGAAATTGACTAATCCGTAATTTTAATTATGGTGAAGGTTGACTGGATGACGTTAATTTGGCTTCCAGGAAGAGGAGACCATGTGCGAGAGGTGTGCCACCATCATTGAACACTTTACAATTTGAGGGGCTCCACAGGCAACTGAAGAAGATCAGGTTGAAGATAGCAGTCTGTCTCAAGCTGCTTCAGGCTCCAGGGGAGGTTATCCAGTCAAAATATGGTGCTGGGGTCATGGGTCAAAGTCAAGAAGAGTTTCATTCAGCGGGGGAGGAGGAGGAGGCGGACTTCGTGATGATGGAGAAACTGGACTGGAGGAGTTGAGGAGGGAAGCCGTAGGAAAATGTAAATCCTGATCCTGACTTGGAAGGTGGAATGATTATAGCTAAAAATAATAATTGAGACTTAAATAATTGTTTACAATTCAGATATATAATTAAAGTCATTAACTTATTTTCTCCGGGCTCACTCAAGCTAAGCACTTTCCCTCGAGAAGCTAACAATGTGGGAGAGTCCCAATCATGACTACGGTGCAGTAGCAGGGCTTCACCACGGTTCGAGATTTTCGATTGCTTTTACCAACTTTAACTCTGGGACATTTATAAGTACAATGGCTGAGTAGGCAATAGTGGCCGTTTTCAAACTTGAAGGTTTTATTTTTGACTGCATGAAATGAAGTTAGTGACAGTAATTATAGAAAATTTCGGAATCAAAATACAGGTGTATTAGGAATTAATAGTTTCATAATTAGTACTAATTCCCATGCCATGACGCATTCGACATGCATTGCTTTTGTCTTTTTGGATGCGCGTGCTTGCTGCAAATGTAGGTTGTGCGATTTTGACCTTTCTGATAACACAATTCCATGTCCGCCACCCTCTCGAAGACTGAAAAAATAAATTTGGATTGGATTGGATTAGCTTTAAGTAATCAGTCAATGCTTAATTATTTTATTATGTAGATATATTGAGATACTTACTTCCATTCTCCAAGCATTTCCTCTCACACTCATTCCTCAGCCACATATAATCGGAAACCTTGTTACGCTGGCCACTGTCAGATGTAAAGTTCCACCGACTGCATACGGGGGCATCGGGATGATCCTTACACTCTTCTTTGCACATGGATAGTGTATAGCCAAATACTTGCATAATGAAGCCCATCAGGATTACAGTGGCACAAACCGCGGTCATCTTGGAGAACAAGGTCATCTTGGTTGTTGTTGAAACTTCCCAGCGCAGCAGCAGAGTTACAGGTTTAGGCTTATCTGGTTGAATGATGACAAGCCCGTTCGTACTTTTCTTTTTATATCCAATACGGACGTCATTTGGGATGTCACAAAAGCTGCGACACACGATTTACATAATTTCATATAGATCACGTTCACCTCATACGCACAAGTCATGCTGACACCGTACAACTTGTATGGATAACGGACGACATTAAATTAAATTTTTCTATGAAGATAATTACCTATGTTTGAAGACCGGCTATAACAAGGGATATGCAAAATATTTCAAATTACAAATTATCTGTCTTTCAACCAATTTGGACCCGTTTGGTTTGGCGCATTTAGATAGTGGCAGGTAACTCCTTGTAATCTGCAAAAATTTCTCTAAATCATATTTTGAGGTTGACTACAATTAAATACCCGCCATATTTAAGAGTTATAAGGTGTCGTATATAATAATAATCCAAACCATAATCGATCTCAGCATCCGATATTCGTCAGAGCGACATTCCTGTCATGTTCACGAAAGTCCATGCTCATATCATTTCTTACCATGAATATTTGCCTACATCCATTCAAGCTGGCTAACTCTGTGTGATGATGGCGCTGAGCTCACCACTTTAACACATATCAACTACTAGCGTCTTTACCGATGAATTCCCGGATGCTCAATAATTTATAATGAATTTAACACTTCCGTCATTCCATTTGTATGCTATGAAAGTGACGTGTGTACGGTAATTGCAGGTTCGACGTTGCACACGCAAGAATATGGTCATGGACATGACGCGTCCGTATTTTCAGTAATTTTTTTTTATTTTACTCATTGTATTGACATATTTTGTATAGCATTGTAATAATCAAAATAATAATAATGCTACTTTTACATTTAGTGCAGAAATGCAAGTTCGATATGCTAAATTTTTTTTTAACTGGTCATAAATTCCCAACCAATTTCATGTTAATTTTGGCAATGCGCTTTTGCTATTTTTATATAGCGAGTCTTTGTCAGCATATTTTGCCCATTTCAATGCTTTTCGACATATGTATAGAACATTTTAGCATATTTTAGGAAATATCAAGAGATTGAAATTTTTAACTACTCTCAGGAAAATCAGACATTGCTCAGGAAAATCAACCTGATGGGTCTACTTTACAATGCGGATCACCGCGGAAAGTCGCTTCTTGCTCCAAATCAAGGCTGCGGGCCTGCTCGACAAGATAATCAAGCCGAGAACGTTCAATAACGTAAAATTTAGTAATTACTACCCTCCTGTAAGTGGACTTGGTCAGACTGAGTTGCATGGCAACGAATTTTCTTATAAATTTGGAGGTTGGGGGAAGCAACCGAAGAATTGCTTGTGAGTGGACACCTGGCATCTCGGATTTTGAAACGGGTGACTGGGTTTCTGTTTCTGCGAAATGATAATTCCTAGTTAAATTTATTTGATTTGGTAATTAGAATGCAGACCAGGGGCATTTTACAGATGGGAATGTTTTGAAAGCGGCAAATTATATATCCAAGCAGGAGTCCCCTGTTTAATAAAATCAAGCGGTAATTAAATATTTTATGGTCATGATATCACCAAAATTAAAATTTGAATGGAGTTTTACTAATGTAACTATTTTTATTTACTTTATCAAGCACCTGCACGTATGCGGAACAGATCCGAGCAGTGAACGGTGTGAATTTTGCGGATTATTTTTTTAGGGGGGTCGGAGTGCGTTATATCAAAAGAATCCCCGTGTCAAGGCGATTCCAAATATATATACATTGTCATTAGAACTCCTCCGCATAATTTTGAAAAAAACTCAGCATTACAAAAAACACTGTGAAACGGACTACCAGCTTTGGGAATAATATGCAACGGAAGTTAATACTTTCAAGGCGGATTGCTTCAGCTACCTCCTGAAAAATCTAACGGAGGACGGGACATACGAGCTGATGATCAAGACAACGGATTATGAACACCACGAGAAGAATGACCGAGCCTTCAACATAAAATTGGCGGGACACTACGTGTTTCGCGAGTTGGATCCTCAAAAGATTTGGAAGACCCTTTGTGTAGCAACTGAGCTGATAACTATTTTTGATGTGACTGATAACCTCAAGACTATGACTCCAAGAGGATTACCACCAACCCCGGTCCCGAAGGAGGGAATTGAAGTTTCACTTTGCAGAGGGGACTGCAAAAACTGGGTACGGAAAAACTTTGAATTTATTGGGATAGTTTTTCTGTTCACAAAATAAAATCGTTTTAGTATTCATAGCTAAATTGGAAGGCAGCATATGCTACGTAATAGTAAGAAGTATATGTTATTGTCGAAAATAAAAATAATTATATGTAATGTATAATATTGTAGTATGGTGTATATATACAATAAATGTCTGTCAATCTGTGTATCCAAGCAAATGAGAATATGTCCACATTTTTTCAATTAACGGTATTTGAGCAAAAATAAAGTTCAAAGTCGAGTGTGGACAATGTCTTATAAATGGCTGTATGCAAAGTATCGCTAAGGGACTTGCACTTATTTTAGGATATTTTCAATCAGCCTTCATAAAAAAAGGAAATCGAAAAAAATGCTTATACGTAGATAGCGAATTATGGCTCGAAATGCTGTCGGCTAATAACAAATTACTTCCAAAAATGTAACTCCGATTAGCAACAATATATTAGTTTTCAATTAGAATATTTTATTTTTGTTCGATTGCGTGAGTTTGACTAATTTTGTTTTGGGTTATTAAGAAATGTCAAAATGTTATTTGAAATGAAATCAGGACAATATTAACAACCGTCGTGTATTATTAATAGTCATATAGTGACTCATTTTTCATGCATCGCTCATAAGTTTCCGGATGTCCATGTTCGCTGCAAATGTACGCCATTTGACTTTGACTGTTATTGGTACACAGTTCCATGTCCACCCTTTTGTAGTCTAGGGGGAAGGATAAGGTTTGTACTGGATTAGCTTTCTTCGTAATCAGACAATGCGTAGTAAGTTTAGTAAGAAGATAAATTCCAATATAGGTTCTTACCACCGTGGGATAAACATTTCTTCTCGCATTCGTTTTTTAGCCATCTATATTTCGTAACTTGCGTGCGTTCACGATTGTCATGTCAGCTTTGTACATCTTCCGGCCACACAAATGGTCATGGCGCACACTGCAGTCATCTTGGAGAACCAGGTCATCTTGGTATCTTGATTGTTGTTATGGTTATTGCTGAGAAACTTCTGAGCGCAGCAATGGAGTGTCAGGTTCAAGCTTATCTGATCGAATGATGACATCCACTTACATACTATTCATTTTATATCTAATACTGGCGTCATTTGGGATGAAGCCACAGAAGCTACAACAAATTATTTACGTAATTTCATTTGGGTCGCGTTCATCTCATACACACAACTCATTCTGCACCGTAAAACTTGTGAATATAACGAACAGGTTGCAATTAACTATTGTTCGTGCTCCACAAAGGTTATATTGAGAGGCCGCTAACAACTAGGAGTATGCTAAACAATTCTCAGTTATGAATTAATATCAGCCAATTTGCATGGTACATTTGGAGACAGGACTAATATTTCAATCTGTAAGTAGTATGCCAAGTCATATTTAGAGGTTGACAATAATTAAATCCCGACCATATTTACGAGTTATATGGTGTCGGTTCCATTATCGATCTTAGCATCCGGTATTCGTCTGACGGATATTCCTGTCATTCTATTGAACGGCGACATTTTCATACGTAGAAAACAATACGCGTCACAACTGAAGACCACCATGACCATTTTAGCTTACGTTTAGCTTACTTGTATGCAGATTTGCTCCACCTATATCTCTTCTATATCCTTGCTTTCCATTGTTAAACTCATTCTTGGAGGTTTCTCAGAAACCAGGACGATCCAAATGACAGCAATTTTTATTTCTAAGGGATCTGGTGGAATTTCTTCATCTAACCATTGCCAGGACGTTGTATTTGACCAGTAATTTAAAGAGTTGGATATTGTTAATAACTTGTTTAAGTAGATAGATTCATTGATGAGTTATTAATTATAAATTCTTTCATTTATGAGTTATAAATTAAGCATTTCTTGCTATGAGCATTAATCGGGTATTCTTTATTATGAGCTATGAATTGGGCATTCGTATATTAGGAATTATTGGATTGGTATTTGTTATCATGAGTTATTAACTTGGAACCGTTTTATTCTGGCAAATAGATTGGCAAATCTCTTAATTTTTAAGTTCATTTCAATGGGTAATTAAGGGTTAGGTTACGACTAGTAAGTAAGCAACATTAGTAGGGAATCATTAATTAATGCGGTTTTGGATGTCAATTAGATGGCAATTTAATATCCACCTCAACGGAATGCTTATCTTCCCGGAGCTGAATATCCTACAAAAGGTGTGATGGGATGTCTTTGTTCACGGAATTCGACGTAACCGATGGAAAGCTAACTCCTGCGGGTCTGTGGAGATCCCGGATTCCGGCTAATCAAAGCATATCGATTGGGTTTGCTATGGTGGCGAGGAACCTGAATCAAATTCCCGTGTGTCCAAAGATATACATGTAAAGACAAAATAAATGTATAATACAATAATTTTCTTTTATTTGTCAAGCATATCGCTACTTACTGTTTTTTTACGTAGTCTGCTACAATCTTAATCGTGAATACATCAGAACAATTTTCCCTGGGAGGACATGCAAACGCGCCATAGGAACCTATTCCTACGGTGGCTTTGTTTGCAACAATGAACAGCAAGAATATGTCAATGAAGATTACACAAAAGACGATTACGGCGACTGCAAAATACTCAAGACAATCATTGCTGTCCGTTTCAATGGCAACGACACACATAAAGATATTCGAGGCATTAAGTACGAACCAATGAGCAAAGTACCACCAAATAAGTATGACTACAAATTGAAGCCACAGAGACTTCGATATAGGACGGACGGTATGCCAAACTTAATGAATAGTTGCAAAATAAATTGTCTAGCTGAACAGTTTTTCGTTTGCCTTGTGCTCCATGTATTAATGAAATATTAATGAAAAATATACATTCTTCATCTAATAACTTAATAGGGAATACAGTCTGCCATGAAAGACCCAATCCAAAAAAGATGAACAAACATAAGGAAGCTGAAGCTGATTACACGATATGGGAATACTACGCAACTGGAGTCAATACATCGAAAGGTGATTGCTTCAGTTATCTCCTGAAAAATCTAACGGAGGACGGGACATACGAGCTAATGATCACGACGACAGAGTATGAATACACGGAGAAGGATGATCGAGCTTTTAACATAAAATTAGCGGGACATTACGTTTCGCGAGTTAGATCCACATAAGATATGGAAAGCTCTGTGCGTTGCTACCGAACTGGTAATCATTTTTGATGTGACGGACAATCTCTAAACGATAATTCCAAGAGCATTTCCAGCCACCCGGATCCCGAAGGAGGGAATTGAAGTGTCGTTTTGCAGAGGGGAATGTAAAAACTGGGAAAAGAAAAATTTTGAGTTTATTGGGGTGGCGTTTTCGGTTGTCAAAATTAATTCATATTCATAGTCATAGTTACCCGTCATTAGTTCACCATAAATTTAATTAATAATATTTTTTATTATATTGGATGTGCAGTTACGTCTAAAATACATGGGAAATTTGGTAACCGGCTACAGCATATCTAAGATCCATGAAATATATATTTTTCCTCCACAACTCGCAAGTTGGAAATCACAATATTTTTCATTTAATAACTAGGGTCGGCAAAAAGGTACAAAGAAATGAAAAAAATATATTAGATGCAATCAAGTTTTCAATTAGCAAGACATAAATACGGGCGCTTAGTTTTACAACTCGACCATTTAATTTTAAATTCAAAAAGCTATGGTAGGTTATTTATAGACATATCTGAATCAAGACAAGATGTCAATCATAACAGCAGTGTATTGGTTATTAAATGTGTTCACTCATTAATTAATTGATTCATTTCTCATACATTTCTTAAAATCTGTTGGATGATCATATTCACTGCAAATGTAGGCCATCTGGGTCTGTCCGTTCTTGATACACAAGTTCATGTCCGCCACCCTCTCATAACCTATGAAAAATTAATTTTGAATGTGGATTAGCTTTTGTCCGAACCAGTGACGATCTAGACGATTTATATCACGGTGTAAATAAAATGTAGTTCCTTACTTCCATAACTGAAGCATTTCCTTTCACAATCGTTTCTTAGCCACTTATACACGGAGTAATTCTTACGATGGCCACTGTCCGATGTAAAGTTATACCGACAGCATGCGTGGTCATCCGGCTCATCCTTGCAATCCTGTTGGCACATCCAGAGTGTGTAGCCCAGTGGCACCCAGTGTCAAAGGTTATCTTATCTGGTCCAGAAACTTCCTAGCGCGGTGACAGAGTTACAGGTTAAAACTTGCCGTGTAGAATGATTAAATGTACAATCGTAGTTCTCTTTTTGTATATTTAATACTGACGTCATTTCGGATGAAGTCACAAAAGATGCAACAAATGATTTACGTAGTTTCATTTGGATCATGTTCACCTCATACGCACAAGTCATGCCGACACCGTGCAACTTGTAAATAGGATTGACGTGTACTAAATAAATCATTCTATAAATGTTATATTTGGAGGTGAGGTGGTATACAGTTAGGGATACGCCAAGTAGTTCAAATTTTGAGTATTCATTTCAGCTTGTCATGCAATTTGGTCAGTTTGAAGACAGAGACAAAATATTGCAATCTAAAGGTTTTGCCACTGTAGTATGGAAGAGGGGTAAACAACTATTAAATGTCGGCCATATTTAGAAGTTATATGGCGTCGTTCCCATTACCGATGTTTGCATCCGCTATTCGTGTGAATGTCGATATGCGACATTCCTGCCATGCTCATGAAATTTCTATACTAAATTGCATCCGATGTTTACTTGAATGGTGTTCATTGTTTATGCACGTAGACAACAATGTATGCGACACAAATGACGAGTCGTTATGTAGTGACGTCTAGCATTTAAACCCATTTCCTTATAGATTTGCGTATCTCCGAGCTAGCCCTGTTTATCATTTTGATTTTTAATCGTTAAACTAATTCTTGGGAATTTTTCAGAATCCCCAACGGTAATTGCTTATTTTTAAGGGACTGAATTTTAATAAAAATATGCATGAAATGCAATGCATATTTACAAAGGAAATCGGAGTCTGACGCCACGTCGCATTGACATTAATGTCACACATTAATCAATATTGACGTCTTTTGCGATGAATTCCCGGACGCCCAAATAATTAATAAGTTGATTATTTCCATCGTCCAATTTGTATGACTATGACGGACTATGAATACAAAGATAAGGATGGTCGAGCTTTCAACATAAAGCTGGCAGGTCATTACGTGTTTCGCGAGTTGGATCCCCACAAGATTTGGAAGGCCCTTTGCGTAGCCACCGAATTGATAACCATTTTTGATGTAACGGACAACCTGAAAACGATAACCCCAAGAGGATTACCATCCACCACTATCCCGAAAGAGGGAATTGAAGTTTCGTTTTGCAGAGGGGAATGTATAAACTGGGCAAGGAAAAACTTTGAGTTTATTTGAATGACCTTTTCAGATCATAAAATTAATTCGTATGCATACTAGTAGTTAAACAAATTAGCTATAAATGTTATTAATATAAATATGTTATGTCTAGTAGTGTATGTATCTAAGCAATTAAATACGCTTTAAAATCGATTTAGAATTTGGACATTTCACTCGCCATAATTGACCTAAACGAGCTTTCTACCTACACTAGCAACATGGCTTATGCATACGGGTCGCTAAAATGTAACATGTTGAAATTGCTCAACGCAAAATCCATTTGGAAAGGAGCTAATTAGTTCCTAGCTGCTCAAAAGTAGCTAAAATTGGATTTAGCAAAGCATAGATTTAAGTCCAGCCCATGAGCATTCCGTATACCATAAAAAAAGGGCCTACTATGAAAAAATTTTCCATGAAAATGCGTCCATGCCAGATTTAAGTTTCCCCGTTCCATAAAATCTACAGGGATTCTGCGGGTTCTATTCATAAATGACAATTACAACTGTCCACATTTGAAAAGATTTCCTAGTTGCTAGTCAACTTATTATCGCATCCAGCAACTTCAATAAATCATTGTCTTCAAACGTGTTTTTTACCATGTTCACCACATAATTCCAACTCACGTTGACATGAAAATCAAAGCCTCGTCAGACTCCTTGCATGTCATCAGTCATCATATAAGTGATCCGAAAATAGTTTTCTAGATCCTTCCTTAATGCACACGACTTCAGTATTATTGGTACCGAAAATGGTAACTCTGCATAGCAGATTGTTTGATATATAATAGCATTGGCTATGTAAGTTAACAAATAATTTCGTTTCATTTAGAAGTGGACTGGCAAAACGGACAATAGTTTCAAAATG